>JAUUTY010000548.1:0-22825 GCA_030979885.1 Lolium multiflorum | reverse complement strand
CGCCCGGAGCCTGCTCTCCTCCGACGTCGGCGTGCGGGGCTCCGCCTCCTCCTCCTCCGCTTTGCTCTCCGTGAAGGCGCGGGTTGTGCTCGCCCGCGCCTGGTCGGGCTGGTCGCAGGTCGTCCTTGGCCACGGCTTGGTCGCCGACACAGTCGCCGGTGGTCCGCGGATCCCGGGATCTGGCCGTCCGGATCTTGTGCGCCAGGTTGGGTCCTCTGAGCTCTTGGCGAGGAAAATCTGAAAAACAAGAACAGATGGATAACAAGCGAGCCACGCGGCCGCAAGTCGAAAAGCTAAAAATGCAACTTACCCGCTCAGGCGGCGCGGCCCCGGTGGCGGCGGCCCCACGCCAGGCTTTCGGCATGTTGGCCTTGGTGATGTTGTTCTACGGTGGGCGACTTGGGCCTTGGTGGGCGCTGTCTCAGGCGTCTCGGAATTCGGACTCAGCCAGAAGCTGGACATAAGCCGATCTTGTGGACCGGCTGCTGGAGCGGGATCACCGGCGCTCCCACGTGAGTGCAGAGGTGCAGAGGCGCTCAACTGGCCCTCTGATGACGCCTTGCCCGGAAGTCCCCGGAGGAGGTTGACCTCCAGCATCGAGATCCGCCCGACTTGAGCGTTGTGGCTGTTTGATTAGGCCGGGTGGTGGAGGAGCAGATCGTGCTCCGGCAGGTGATCTGAGTCGAAGGCTGGGTTGGCGTTCTTCACGTAGAAGAGCGACATCTGCGTTCTTCACCGAATCGGCAGTCGGTATCTTGAGAAGGAACGGGCGGCGCGAGGGTAGATGAGCCATGTGCGCAGGTCCTGGCCACAGGTGTCTGCGACCCAGGGTAAAGCAGCTCGAGGAAGTGACGTGCGGCACCACAAGCCGACGTAGCCCTCCATAAAAGCCAATAGCAGCTCAAGAGGACGCACGCGTTGGCCGGCGGATGATGCGAGCTGTGACCGAAGAACTCCAGAGTCGGGAAGAAGGCAGGCAGCAGACCCAGCCAGCGGGTCGAGATGCCCGAAAGACGACGCGCTCGCAGGGCTCCGGCTTGGGCTCCATCTCCGCGCGAGGGCGCCCGCGCCGGCCACCTCCCAGCAGGAATCCGGCGGGCGCACGAGCGTTCAATGCCGTCGTCGTTCATGTCTGGGCCTCGGGGACCAGCGGACCAGTGTGAAGGGGAGGAGGAAGACCAATCAAGGGCGAAAGGAGAGGAGGAAGACACTCCTCACCGGGGAGGAGGGCGCGGCGGCGATGAGGCGCGGCGTCGGCCCGCGCGGGGCCCCGTGGCGCCGGCTAGGCGTGCGGCCGGCTGCCGAACGGCGGAGAACTCCGGCGCGGGCGCCGGGGTTCGCGAGGAATCGCAGGAGAAGGAATGACGGCGGCGAAGCGTTCGTGAAAGAAGAGCGTGAAAGAAGAGAAGCGGTGGCGCGAGGAAGAAAGAAGAGCTGCCTCGGTACGTGGCAGAGGCATTCTTAGCCGTCCCGCGCGCCGGGTCCCGATCGCCACGTGGCCTCGTGGGCACGATGGGATCTGTGCAGCCATATTTCACCCCCACAGCAGCAGCGATTACCGAACCCAGTGCTGCTCCATCACGACAGAAAATCCGGAAGGGACGGTGATGTGACCATACAAACGACCGCGGCCGTGAAGCCGTCGGAAACGGTCAGAGTCGGAGCGGCCCCCAGCAGGACTCGAGCGGCGGGTTGCCGTGCACCCAAGCGGACGGGACAGCCAGAATCGACCCGACCAGTTTAGCAACAAGCCGGGAAACGTCTTCAACACTACTGAAAAAGTGAAACGACAAGAGCAAAAGAGGCGTCCGGCTGGAGGAAGCCGGAAGGCGAGACGGATGAGGGCGCAGCCGGCTGGATGGAAATTCTCAGTTGGCCCCTCCAGGAGCCGTCGGAAATAAGCGAGAGATGCTGTCGCCGCCGGGGGAGAGCACACTAGGTCCCTCTTAACGGGACCTTGCCCAGGACCGGGGGCTAATGTCGGGGAAGACCCCGGGTAGGGCAATGGGCGGAGCGCTGGCGACTGAAAGCCGGCTCGCGGCAAAGCTAGGCGAGGCCGCCGGCCGGAGCCTGGCCGGCCGCCTCGGAGCCGGCTGCTCTAAGTCCTGTCGGCTTTGCGGCCTTGACGCTGTAGCTGGGCCGACTTCTACAAGCTTCATATCCGGCGGGGTTTGTGCCCGGACGACTTCGAGAGTGGCAGCCTTGCAAGGAAGCTGGCGATGTGAGCCGTTCAAGGTCCATGACCTCATCTCCGTAAAAGTGCGGGGCCTTGTAGAGCAGTGCCCGCGCGAACCAGCTGCTTGCACGTCGAACCGTACGCGCTACGGAGCATGATGACGACAACGACGGCACCTCCACGCCGCTGACCTGAGGAGGCGGATGGGACGTGCCACTCGCTCAGCTCCGGCGTCGCGCCTCGGGAAGGACGGGGCCAGAGCAGCATGCTGGCCACTAGACTCTAGGGACTTATATGTAAAGTGTCGGTGCCTATATAAGCCGGGCTACCCTGCGGGGGACGATCGATCGGTTGCCATTCACTAGTCTAGAGCTTTGTGAGAGAGACCTTCGTCTACCTTAGCCTCCCAGGGGCAGCCGGATACAGCTCAAGGAGCACCATTGTCTTGTGTTATACATCATATACACCCATAGCGAGGAGGTTACCTCCATCGGAGGCTCGAACCTTCGTCGCCGTCGCTCGTGCCCATTGCCGCCGGATACCGCCGTGAGACCATTGGGAACCACCTCGATTAGCCACCTATGGCATATGTCATGACGATACCACGACAGGGAGAAAGCGATTTACAGGTTGGGCCCTCGATGAAAACCCTTACGTCATGTTGATCTTGATTATGAAAATATCGGGTTACAATGGGGTTTAGGTTGTGATCTCGTCGAGAGGCTAAGTTCTATGGGGACCTAGCTCTGGACTTGCGGTGGCTAAATTGCTAAGATTGCGTGTGTCCCTCGGCAGCCCCTCTCCGGCCTTATATAGGGAGCCGGTCTCGAGAGATCTGTCCGGGTACGACTAGGTTACAAAGGACCCTACTTCTAGACTTTCCTTGTTTGATTCTCTCTTCGTCTTGTTCTTCAAGGAATCTCTTCGGCACCGACGTAGTAGTCCACCTTGCCACCAGTGTCTTCAGGCCTCCGTTGGGCATTAGATAGGACAATAACAGTTACCCGAAGGGTAATGCCCACGTCACAGGGAGTCACCAATCGGTAGATCCTTGTATGTATTTCCTATGTTCATAAATATAAGACGTTTTAAAATGAAATATACATACCATAGTGAGTGAATGTATACGTTAAAAGTATACTAGATACATATCAAAATAGATGAATCTACAAAAAACTTAAACATCTTATATTAGTGGACCGAAGGAGTAATAATTTTCTAAGGCTACTAGCAAAGCCTGACATCTAACGTTTTCTGGTGTTAGGAAGCATAAAAGTAGGTAATATAAAATGTCATTTCGACGACACTGTACATAGCATCTAACTTGCTTGTCTATGAATACCTGTGTTTACTTACGAAGTTGAAAAATATCTTAATTACGCGCCGGTGTGAAAAGCAAGAAACTATTGTACAATTATATATCAGTATAAGTCTGAACTTTTTCTCCGAGTGGTACTGTGCCCTTTGCTCCATGGTATCCATTTGGTGTCATTTCACAGCCTGTGGTGCCACGAATATATTGGGCGCGACTAAAGTTAACTTGCACAAGAATGGAATGTGATTTACCTGCTACTGTGGATGGGCAGCTCTTTATTTGAGTCGTCTCTCTAAAAAGCACGTATGCCGATATGCACTGGCGACTGTGGAAGGAGGCCACTGCCCCACACCTCAGACTTTTTTTAGGGACCTAAATGAGAAGAAAACAAAGCCATTTGCCCCCCGCCCCCTCCCCACCAAACTTTGCATACTATCTGTTTTGCCCCCCAAATCCTAGCTCCGCCACTGCCGACATGTGATTTGGGCCACAACTATCTACCCAGCTCATGTTATTTGAGAGACTTGCACAGTGCGCGTGATGCTTCCTGAAATTGAAAACTTGCTGACCGGTCAAGTTAGTGGCGTTACGATTTAGGCCTTGACCGTGCCATTGCCAGAGAGGATGAGGCACATACATGTGACGGTGTCATGCCTCCGTACGCAAAAGGAACCGCCGCTTCCTCCTCGCGTGTAATTTTCTAACTTGCTTTTTGTCGATTTTAATTTTCTAGCTTCTAAGACTAGCAAAGCTTGATTTTAGGGTATTGCGTTGTTGCACATACTGAATGTAGTTGGTATCTCCTGATATTAATATATATTATTTTTATTTAAAAAGACAAAGCTTGACATCTCTTAACGTTTTTGGGTGTTAGGAAGCATAAAAGTAGGCAATATGAAATGTCATTTCGATAACACTGTACATAGTACTCCATGAATCGATACATAAAGCCCTTTTTATTGATTTACTCATTACATAACAATAACATGTACAAGAGAAGCACCCATGCCTCAACATGTGATTCGTTTATCAAACCACCAGACGCATTGGTTGTATAGATCATGAAAATTGGTTTCGTCACAACTATAAGCTAGCCAACATAATATTTGTTAGGTTCCAACTTATCTCTAGCTACTCCGAGATAACCACAAAATACGTCTGCATGAGAATCTTTTCCAAGTATGTCTTGATACATCATGAGAATATCATGGAAATTAAAGTACACTGTACACTTTTTAACCAAAAGTGTATCCCAGCTTCATTGACGAAAGGAAGTCAAGGAATATACTTGGACCTCAAAATACCCAGGTATCACTATGGGGTGATATTTATATGGTCCCAATGTGATTCATGATTAATTAGTCTGAACTGGTTTTCAAATTCGCTGGTACACAATGTCTTCACAAGGAAAATACACAAAGGTGGAATCAGCCATTTATTTCTCATGGCATAGGTCTGGACAGTGAGCTCTCGCTTATTGGTACACATATTTTGTGTGTGTGTGTGTGAATTTCGGTACATAGATTTTGCTTGTGTGTGGTCATTGCATTCTGCGAATAGGTGACTGGCTAACAGACTGTGATATCACCACTGGAAAATGACAAAGTGTGAATAGACAATACACGTTGAAGAAAACTCCGGTGTTAAAATGATAACCAACCATAGGTTACCATGTCGCCATCAGTCTGAGTTATATCTTGTCTTTATTTGGCTTAACTGGCCGTAACAACAAAATGCCTACGCGTGAGAATCTTTTCTAAGTACGTCTTGATACATTATTTTTCGATAAAAGGTGTTTTATTACTTAAAAGGATTAGGGTCGGCATATGCATAACTAAGATGCACACATACATTCAAAAATTTATATCTGAATAAAGAAAAAAAGTGAAAAAATGTTTAACACAAGTAATCAACCGGGAATTATATCGATGTCTAAGGTGGTGGAGGTCTAATCGTAAGATTACGCTGTCATCTATGTTGAAAAAAAAAACCTTACCGTGTCCTCCGGCCATGCAGACACCACCATAAAGTTCACATTTTTTTCGATAAAGGACGCTTCATTACTCAAATAATTTTAAGCATTACACCCAGCATCTGCATAACTAAAATGCACAGATGTTGAAGTATCAAGTCTGAAACAAAAAGTGCTTATGAAGAAAGACAAAGAGAGCCAACTAGACTAAGGATCATTGGCTTCAATCCGCCTATTATGCAGCCACCCATGTTGGGAAATAAACTTTTTGGACGTATTCTCAAACCGTGTAAACATCTTCGTAAAGAGATCTCGGTCCTCCAATCGTTGAAGTAGCGATCATGAACGGAGCAAAGCCGTACATCTGTAGATGACCTGCACAAGAGAAGAATTTTTATCATTGAAAACTTTATCATTTCTACAAAGCCAAAGCGACCATACCACAACAATCGCACCCACTCTGATAAGCATTTTATACCTAGGATCCACCCCATTTAGCCAACTGCCAAAAATATTTGCAACGCTATGAGATGGGTATAAGGTAGAGCCCATCTGAATGATTGACCATATAGATCTAGCAACCCGACAATTGAAGAAAAGACGTTTTGTAGTCTTATCTTCATGACAAAAAAACACATTCCTTATAGCTTTGCCAGTTGCGTTTTACAAGGCTATCTTTAGTTAGAATCACACCCCGACGAAGATACCACACAAAGACTTCTGTTTTCAGCGGTATCTTAATTTTTCAGATGGACTTATTGTTGACAATCGGTTGGCTAGGAATAGTAGGAGCCTTATACATGTAGTTGACCGAGAAAACGCCATTCTTGGTGAGGCTCCATCGGAATTTATCAGTCCCCAACACTAGTTGTATTGAAGCTATGTAGCAACTCATTCCAACTAGTTAGACATGGGCCAATAAGATCACGCCTGAACGTCATAGAAGATGGTGAAGTTTCCATCACCTTTTGTAAGGTATCTCCCTTATAACGAACAATATTGTACAAGGCTAGATATTGTTCGCGAAGAGTGGTTGTACCCAACCATGTATCCTCCCAGAACTTAATCTCCGCCCCATTCCTGATGGAGAAAGAGCCATATTGGAAAATGTGCTTCTTAGTCGCCATAATGACAGCCCAAAAATGTGAATCCCCCGGTTTCCAATAAACCTGATATATTGCTTTTGAATCCACATACTTTTTCTGTAAGAGTTGCTGCCAAATACCATCATCGGTTAATAGCCTGGCCAGCCATTTTCCTAGCAAGGCCATATTCTTAACTTCAAGATCATGAACTCCAAGTCCACCCTGATCTTTTGGACGGCAAACAACACTCCATTTTGTTAACCGATATTTTTTATTCTCACTATCCCCTTGCCAAAAGAATCTTGATCGGAGATGATCCAATCTATGTAAGATTACTTTGGGCAAGTGGAAGAAGGAAATCATATACAATATCATATTCCTAAGCACTGAATTTACGAGAACCAATCTCCCCCCTAGGGACCATAATTTACCTTTCCAACTACTAAGATGTTTTTGTAGTCTTTCCTCAACGAGTTTCCATTCAGCCAATGTCAGTCTCCGGTAATGAATCAGAATACCGAGATACTATCTAATTGGAAAACAACCAAGCCCACGTCCGAACATCTCGGCATATAGGTTGGCATCGTCTTTGGCCTCACCGAAACAGAACAATTCACTTTTATGAAAATTAACCTTAAGGCCTAACAAGTGCTCGAATGTTGTAAGAATTACCTTCAGATTTCGTGCCTTTTCCAAGTCATGATCCATAAATAGAATTGTATAATTGACATACCAAAGAATAGACAATCCCCCATCCACAAGATGAGGAACTACCTCTTCAATCTGGTCATCAACCTTCACACGCTCAATTATAATAGCAAGCATATCCGCCACAATGTTAAATAACATTGGAGATAGGGGATCCCCTTGCCTCAAACCTTTTATGTCTAGAAGTATCGACCAATGTCATCATTGACCTTAATGGCAACACTTAGAAAAAAACAAAGTTATTTATAAGAGCGCGTCACTCATCTGAAAAGCCTTTCATTCTGAGGTTTATTGGAGAAAAAACCATTTAACTTTCATAAGCTTTTTTAAAGTTGATTTTGAGAATAACCCCATGTACTATTTCATGCAGAGTGACAACACCGTCTAGAATGTGTCTACCTTGCATGAACGTAGTCTGAGACGGGCAGACCACATGACCAGCCACTGAATTAAGTCTAATAGTCGCAACTTTGGTGAAAGTTTTAAAACAAACTTTAAGTAGACATATTGGTCTATACTGTTGAATTCATTCCGCATCAGTGACTTTTGGTAAGAGGATAATTTCACCAAAATTGTTGCGGAACAAATCCAATTGACCCGCATGGATTTCTCCAAAGAGCTCAAATAAATCATGCTTAATTATATCCCATAAGGTCTGATAAAATTCAATTGAAAAACCATAGGATCTGGCGCCTTATTATGCTCCATTTTTCTTGGATTCATCCGTTTTCTTATCTCCTCCTCGGGATAAGGGGCTGACAGAATCGCATTTTCTTCTGGAGACACTTGGGGTTTATCATCAATCTTGGATTCATCCATGGATACATCAGATTCCTACGGTGCGCCAAACCAAGCCTTTATAGTATGATCTAATATAGGACTTTAGTTGCTCGTGACCTTCGATCACACCCTCATCCTATACTAGAGAATGAATGAATTTCTTTCTTTCTGTGTCTACCATTGGCCACGCTATGAAAGTATCTCGTATTCAAATCTCCTTCCAACAAGAATTGAGCCTTAGATCTCGAATACCACTTGAGTTCTTCCTCACGAAGTAGGCCAACTAACTTAGCATTATATTAACTTTTAAGTTCAATCTCATGCGTTGTTAATGGCCTTACCTCAGCAAGAGCCTCTAGATCATCAATATTAGATGACATGCTGACTTTCTCTTTTTTTGAGCTGCCCAGGTAAATGCCTAGACCACCACCCAAGGTATCTACGCACAGAGCGTAATTTGTTATTCCACCTTAGGATTGGGGTGTTCCCAGCGACTGGCTTGTCCCATATGAATTTAATAATTTCCGAAAAACCATCCTTACAAGGCCATCCCAATTAAAATTTGAATGGGCATCGACGCTGCGGAGTTGGATTCCCGGTGGTTAGTAAAATATGAGCATGATCCGACAAAGCTTCAATCCGAGGGAGAGCTTGTATCGAGACTAGAGGGAATTTAGATTCCCAATCTAAGTCCATGAGTACACGGACTAATTTCTCGTAAGTAGGCTCTGGGAGACTATTTGCCCAGGTAAATTGTCTCCCAACCATTGAAACCTCTCTCATGTCCTAGCTGTCGATGACAACATTGAATAGGAAAGGCCAATGGGTGTCAAACCTGCGCTTGCTCTTCTCCTGGGGGTATCTAAGCAAATTAAAATTCCATCCTATGATGATAGGATGTGGATTATCCTTTGCTAGATTAACAAGCTCACAAAGAAAAGCAGGCTTAGCAGCATCCTAGGCAGCCCCATAGACAGACACCAAGCTCCAAATGAAGTTAATAGATTTATTCTGGATGTAAAGTTTTATAATATGTCCATAGTCGAAGCTTGGATCCCAGCTAACAGGCCACCAGAACGCCCCCGAGGTGGGCAGGATACCCAAACAAAGTCCTCCCCGCCCGAAGGGCGAATTAGAAAACTTGTTGAGTAGTTCCGTTTGCTCGTCTCAGAAATAGCGATAAAATCTAAGACATGTTCCCTAATGATGTCTTCAATGTGTAAGTGTTTAGCTAAGTCTTTTAGCAATATCAATTACCTAACCCGATAGGGCCAACCTGCTCGGAATGAATAAATGAACCTGTTGTTATTGTTTGGTATGCGAAACTGATGCCCCAAAGGTGAGCTCGGAATACGAACTAGGATTCCTATTTTAAGCAAGTTCTTCCGTGTAAGGAAGATGCGGATTGAATGCATTGATTGTTCGATGGAAATCCAAGACATGCCGAGAGAGATTATTCTTAAACATGCCATTCATTTAGAAACAATCGGAGATTTAGTCACTTTAGCCTTTTTATCAGGCCAAGCATTCCATAAAGTTCACATGCTGTAAAGATGACCATGAACCCAGCAGAGCGATAGTTTTTTTGATAAAGGAAATATATTAATATCGGAATATACCAATTACACCCAACAACGCAATACCCTAATAGCAGTATGGATGCACACAACCAAAAAAGAGAAAAGAGAAAACTAAAAAATAAAAGCCCTGCTACAATATTCCAGCACCTAGCAACATCAATGCTACCACCACTAAGATAACACCTGAATTTCAGACTCTCCAAAAGCGACGCCTCCAAGAAGGGAGCAATGCATCAGCGCCGTCATCGCCCGATCAAAGATCTCAGATTTTCACCCTGAAGAGTCCCACTCTCAAAATAATGCCTTCAACAAGGTCATTGCCAGACACAACCAGTTAAGGTCAGACCTTAGATTTTCACCTTGAAAGGTAGGACTCTGAATTTTACATGTGTTGCCGTCCCCACTTACATACCACTGTTGCGAAGCCCAGAACATAAAGCAAGTCCCTCAACATCGTAGAGAATTGAACCTCCCTTAGCTAGTCCTCCAATCCGGCCTTCATGATATTCTCTTCTTCTGACTTCACCATAGATCAATTTCACTTGATGACAACACAGAGCAAAGCGATACATGATGGAAGTTTAAGTACTTCCTCCGTTCCTTTTTATAATGCCTATATATTTTTTGGCATTTGTTTCAAAATATAAGGTTGTAGCTTGGCTTTTTTTTCAATTACCCCCTCTACCGGTCAGCTCACGACATGCATGAAAAAATCCAAGGAAACAATTAATTGAGATTCCTAATGCATGATCCCAACGATTCCTTAGATTTAGGAAGCAATATTTTTCTTTCCTTAATAGTAGAACCGGTTGCACATATATGGAGAGTCAACCAGAGAGATTTGTGGGATTTGTTATGTTAATTTAAGAAGTTATCAATTTCCCTCATTTGAATCTGATCTCAAATCGTTAAGCCAAGGGATCTTATGTAAAGAATACTTTTACGCTAATTTTCGTGCCAAAATATTATAGGCACAATAGAATGAAACGGAGGGAGTATATTTTTTAATCAAAAGAGATTATCCCAATCTCAACAAATTAAAGTTGGGGTACATGGGTCTCAAAATATCCGTGTATCAATTTGGGGCGATATTCGTATGGTCAAACAAACGTGTTTCATGATTAATTAGTTTGATCTGGCAAATTCGCTGGAATAGAATGTTTGTGCAAGGAAAATACACAAACGTGGAATCAGCAATTTATTTCTGTTGATGTATTGATACTGTTCGCTGTGAGATATTTCAAGAACTGCTCTGAGCGATCTTCTGCTCCTTGACGTCGCCTGCAAATTTGTCAGTAGTTGCAGCCAATCAAGCTCGGGGTGCGCTTCATCGATTTCATACTCAATAGTCGATCTTATCACCGAAGATGCAGGTCCTTACGTGATCCTGCGAGTTATGTGTGGCTTACCAAGGTTGCACACTTACCTCTCTCATTGCTCGGTACATAGAATTTGTTTGTGTAATTATAGGTCATTGCAAACTGAAAATATGCAGCTGACAGACTGAGATGTCACCTCTAGAACATGACCTGTGTGGATCGACCACTTACGTTCAGAGAAATCCGGCGTTAAGATGATATAACCAACCATAAGATGCTATGTCACCATCAATCTGAGTTAGATGTTGTCTTTATGTGGCCTAACTGGCCGTAACCACAGAATGCCTATGAGTGAGAATCTTTTCCAAGTATGCGATGATACATCATGAAAGTTAAAGTACATTTTTAATCAAAAATTGTTATCTCAGGAACAGAATGTCTGTGCAAGGAAAAATGGAAAATACCCAACATGGTGGAATGAGCAATTTATTACTGTTGAAATACTGATACATTTCTCTGTGAGATATTTCAGGAACTGCTCTGAGCGATCTTCTGCTCCTTTACATACCCTGCAAATTTCTCAGCGGTTGCAGCCAAAGGTGCAGTACTGACCATAGCTTCAAGCTCCGGGTGCGCTTCATCGATCTCATACTGAATAGTCGATTTTATCACTGAAGATGTGGGTCCTTTCGCAATGATCTCGAACCTGACCATGTAATAGACGAACCCGAGCTTGAGTATGTCCCCGTCGATTGTTTCTGCCTCCTTGATGAATTTTTCGTTGTCAACTGTGATAAACTTCTCCTTGTAACTCTCCAGGCCAGGAATTCCTAGCAAGCAACAAACAATTCCTCTGTCAATATGTACCCATCAACGTCAGGATTGAATTGTGGTTTGAGAATCTCACCAGGAGGAAACGTCAGCTCCAAGATGGTGCCGACCCCGCCATCGCCGCTCACGAGCTCGACCTTTGCGAGGACTTGCGGGAGCAATTTAGGCAACAGCTCCGCCGCAAGGAGCGTGCCATAGACTTCCCACAGCTCGGCGGCGGGAACATCGGCCTCGAACTCGTGACTCTGGCTTTTCCTCATCGCTCTTCCTTCACCGGTTGCTGATGGACTGTGAGAAGTGGCAACCAAGCAGCTGAAGCAGTTCAGTTTGTTAGTTGTGTGTACAACTGGCTAACTGTATTTATAGGCAAGTCAGGTATGAGAACACAACACGGTTTTTAATCTTCAATCGGAATCTCAAATATTGAGATGCTACGGAAGCAACGAGGCGCGTACTTTTGGCTGGAGTTATCTTGGCATTGTTTTGCCAGAAGTAAACTAATGAGCGGTTTTCCTTGAAGGCAAATATCTTATTCGAGTGGTTTGCAGGCCTGGATTGTACTATATTATACATTTGGCCTGCCTGAACAAGTAAACAAGCCGATTCCCCTCTAATCCCCTTTTTTTAAAGAATGTATTCCCCTGTGAGCACTTGTCTTTCCTGACATATCTGATTCGTATTCTTGCCTTTGTCTCTGCTGTTCGACAGTTTATTTATTTTCGACAAAGTTTGATAGTTTGTTTCAGCGGCTTTGCTATCTTTTTTTTTGTAAGTTATAATGTAATTCTCATGTGATGGCCGGCTGCCATTTACTCGTTAATGACTGTTGTCAACTCGTCTTCCGACAAAAATGCAGGTGCATGTACCACGGTACTACAAGATGCTGTGCAAGCTGGACTGGCTGTACGACAATGTCAAAATTATTTGATTGATTCGTTGCAACGATTTGGTGTGTACTTTCTCATTGATTCTTGAGAGATTTGATCTAAGAACAAGACTATACTCGCCTATAAAATGTTGGAGGGCCTGTCCTGGGTTCATCAGGAATCCCAGACGGCTGACGCCGAAAGCAAATTCCTTTGATTAGTCTATCCCGTTCCACACACACAAAAAAAAACACTTAGAGCAACTTTAGCACATACGGGAAAAGGGCCGGAACCGAAAAACTTCGGCCATTTTCCGGTTTCTGTGGCCCATGTAGATTGGAAGACGCCCAACCCCAGAAACATTTATCTAGCATACCCGATAGAACCCCGCCTAGCCGCTATATATCATGTGCCACGACTAATTTAGGGTTCCAATGCCACACCACTCCGCGGGGATTTCTATCTTATGCTCTTTCAAATCTCTATCCCCCGGCGAGCAATCGACGACGCGATTGCATTCAGCACCAGCTATGGTCATCGCCAGTGTAATCCTCCGCCATCGATCGTACCAGGTATGGGCCCACGGGGGCCCTATCGTGGCGGATCATAACCTCCCCGACGTGGGACGGTTTTGACACTACCAAATTTGCGCGCACGGAGAAGCCACCCAGGGCATTTCCGGCCAGGGTGAACGATGCGGAGGCAGGTGGCTCCCGTGCCCCGCCGCGCTAGTTCTGCACGCGCGGGTTGTGGACCCATGGCATTCGCGCCAGGCGAATGCTTGTGGTTCCCAATCCCGGAGCTACCCGAGGGCATGCCGCGACCCCGGCTGGGAGCTCGTTGAGAACATGATGTTTCCAGAGCTCAATCAATGTTGGGATCCGTTGTACACCTTCGTGGAAGCAAGTTATGCATCAAGGGCGAACCTTGGGAACGTACATGCCATTGCATCACCGCATCGAGGAGGCGAGGGATGTTTCTTAGAAGCCTCCACATCTAGCACGGATTTGTACATCCGCCGCATTGCCGCTCCAACGACAATGCGTAGGTCCTGTAGTGAGCACCGCATGCGCAGCCTAGTACGTCTTCATGCGAATATACCTAGGGTTAGGTCCGACGACGGTAGGGTTAAGGTTAGTCCATCTACTTATGAAATGCTTGTGAATGAATGAACTATGATAAACTATGCGCTTTGTTTCTCTTCTCTTTTTATTGTGTGGCGTTCTAAAAATACTTCCAGTATCAATTTTGGTTTTTTAGAATCATCAATTTTGGTATATGTTCTGTCACTTGAACCTTTGTGTAGTGTATCTCGCACGCCGATCTGAGTTATACAGGTTAGAATTATGGGATCTACTAGAGTTGTTGTTATTACTATAATTTTTTTCACAAAGAAAATATATTAATATTACGAAAATATCAATTATACATAGCCAATGTAATACGAAATGTCCTAAAAACACTATACATCCACGCAGCGTTATTACAAAATCAAGAAGAGAAAGAAAAACAAAAAAAAAACCGCTAGATCTAAACCTTGATGTGGTCCGTGGGCTTCGATAAAAGAAAAATGTAAACATCATCTCCCGGTGTGCTCCATCCACGGCCCACGGGGGAGGTGATGTGGTGCGCGTACCGCGTACGCAATACAGCTACGTGTAGGTAGGATGACAGGCTTTCGATTTAAGCTGGGCACGTATAACACTGGAATACTCTGACGTACGCTGTTTTCACTGAATTTAATTTCCTTTTTCTGTATGCTGTATTTTTTCTTACACTCAAAATGGTGTTGGATAAGAGAGCTTCCACACATTGGAGCATTTTTCACCAGCGGGTCCAGTCGTCCGGACTGGACACCAAAATCGTCTCGAGCGGCACTCCATCGATCCGAACAGGCTCATTCTTTGACTGAACGCCTCTTATGTTCATTGCACATACTTGTAAGGCCTGACACATTTTAGATTGTTTGGTTGGGCCACAGACACTAAAATGGCCAGTTTTGAGCGTATCTCTGTTTAGGTCGAAGTCTGTCCCAGCGGTTTGACGCATTTTTTTCAATAATATTTTTTGTTAATAGAAAATGATTTACATAGTGCTAGAAAAGATGACTTAAACCCTAGCTAGAGTTCGTGCCATAGACGCCCACTCATCGTCGTCGGTGTCGATGAAGACAGGAGGTGCCCACGGCCAGGACTAGTACAAAGCTGGTTGTGTCGACATCATAGGCGCGGAAGGAGGTAGCGTGCTCAGAGAAAGCGACCGCGGGCGTTGGCAATGGCAATGGCGTGGCGAGAAGTGGACGCGACCTGCTCACCTCGAAAGGGCGGTTGCGCTGCCTTGCCTTCAATGACAGGCGCAGAAACCCAGCACCGCTCGTGCCAGCACCGAAGCGCGGAAGGCGAGGCAGTGCCAAACAGAGCAGGAAAGTCCTGAATAACGCCGCCCCCCAATATTGGCTCGCAGAAGCCGAAGCGAGTGGGCCACTACCAAGTGGGCTCGGGCATGCCGGCAACGTCTCACTATCAGTTGTGTGTATCTTGGTCCCGCCCGCATGCAAGATGTTCGAGCATTTGATTGAATATTTATGTTTTCTTCTATTTTTGTAGATGAATTTGTTGGAAAGTTTGTTTCATTGTTTGGTACGTATGGATAGCGACTATGATGAAAGAGGATGCCAATGAGAAAGATAATGATGCCGAGCACCAAATGAGTCTCACTTATCTTATAACGCATTTTAGTTTATGTAATGCATATTTTTGGTGTGTAGACTATTATGTGCAACGTAATGTTGTGGTTTAATGAAATTACAGGAGATAGTCTCTATCATTCCGCATACATGGGCGGACATACAATGTTGATGACCAAAAAGGTCAAACAAGGACTCACTTGGGAGACGCTTGGTTGAACCAGCTCGTTTCACGGAATCATTTCGTAGGAACATAAATGCTATGATTCTCCATGGGTGAAGAAACCAAAAATATTAATTGTGATGTTCAACTTTGATGATGGTGAGGAAGAAGATGAGGAAGAGGCAGAAGAGGCACTTAGGGAAGGCGAGCAAGGTGGGGAAGTTCCTTCAGAATCCATCATTGTCGCCTTAAGGAGCAATTTTTACGGAGGATGAGATAGATCATCTCAATCAAATCATTCCTCTAGTTGATAGCTACGTTGGGATGCCTTTTATGACGTGTTTGACTACTACGAATTTGACTAAGCACACTATGGTACTTTTCTTCCGAACCTATCTATTTTTTTGTCCAAACTTTTAGGAAACCCCTCTAAATTCTTTTTTTTTTAGCATTTCAAAAAGGGATTTCTATTTTCATGCCCTCAGGTTCTTAGTTGTACTCAGTTTTCTCCAGCTCTTAGTTGGTTTTTCTCGTTTTCCACAGCCCTTGTTTAAAACCCGCAGTAGCAGCTAGGATTCCGTTAGTTGACCGTTCTATGCTGACGTATGGGGCCGCGTCGTGTGGGGCTGGTACAAAGGGACCGCGTGGGACAGACGAGATAGCGTTTGGTTGCACGTGAGCTGGGTTCTGTCTCTCTCGCCCAAATTGGCATTATTAAGAGCACCTTTTTTCCCTCTTCTTCTCGTCCCTTTTCACCAAATTAGTATCAAATCTAGAAGTTTGCATTGCCTTTCTTCAGTATTTGTGCCTTTTGGCCCTAACATTGTTTACCCAATATGGCAAAATCTAGTACTCCCTCTCGGTCCATATGTATGTAGTTAAATCTAGAAGCAAATCTCCAGGGTAATGTACGATAAATTCACAGTCATAGTAAATCGAGAAAACAAAGTAGGGCCAACAAAATATAGTAGAATAGAGATAGATAATAGGGATCCCTTCCTAGATAATAAGCTGCATACACAGCAGCCAACATAGTAACATGTTCGAGGTTCTTCACAAGACCATCATACTAACAACATAACAACAAGGGATCCCTAGCTAACAACAAATAGGAGCGCAGCAACACACGTCAGGACTCCACCTACCCCACCGGGCTCGCCTCCACCGTTGCTCTGCTCCCTTGGGAGCCTTGGCCTTGAGCGGAGGCATGCGATCGGCGGAGATCTCCACCCACTGGAAGCTGCGAAGGTGCATGCCGAGCACCTTGTGCTTGGCGCGGAAGGAGTAGACGTTCACCGTCGTGCCGACCTTGGGGAAGGTGTTGCCGATGTCCTCGCATGCGTGGAGTAGGCGCTGAATTCAAGGCTCGCCGAGCCTCCTAGTGCAAGGGGCACCCGTAGATACCCCTGGCGGCGTAGGAGATGTGCATTGGCCGCCTGCAGCCTCCGCAGCACCGACGAGTCTTGGTGTCCTGGTCCTTCGCCGTCGCCGACATGTTGTCAGACACCTGATCCATATCAAACGGAAACTATGAGTGAATGAGTTGCAACGATGACTAACGTGCATGATAACAAAGTTAGGAAAAACAGTGGAAACGATTATATATCTATATGGAAGGTGTTAGCGAGCCAAAGCTCATGTACAACAGATTTGTACACAGCAATGGTTCGCTGAACCCTCCCTGTAAAAATTTGTGCCCAACGATTCATCATAGCAAGAAACAGATTCGGATCTGAACTTAACACATTCCAGATTATTTACAAAATTAAACTTTGATATCTTTTGATTCGTGCATAAAAAACTGATTGAGATCCCATGATTACTTGCATAAATTAACTGATTGAGATCCCATTATTACTTGCATAAATTAACCGAACGTCGAACCCCAAATCTTAAACGAAATCAAGAAGGGATCAAACAAAATGGAATAAAATCAGCGCAAATATTAACCCAATACTCATCCATCTACGATCCATCTAAAACTAATGGGATTCAAAAAGAATGGGGAACAAAAAAGGAAGCAACCGTAGTTACCTCGCTTCCATGGGTCCTCCATGGAGGTGTCGTGGGCGGACGTACGGCACTCGTCATAGGGGTCCCATCCCGGCAGGATCCGGCCGCCACCGGCAGCAGCAGTCTCCGATGCACCGGCGGCAGCGGCGGCGACGATCGTTGAGGGGACGGCCTCGAAGAGGGAGGCGTCGCGCTTGTAGCCGACGGTGTCGTTGACAATGGGATTGGCATTCTCCTTGTCCATCTCGTCGGCAGAGGGAGAGGGAGAGGATTTTTTTCTTTGGAGAAGATGATGGGACGTGAGAGAGGCGGCGTTGCGTGAGCGAGTGAGAGTGACAGAGATAGTGCGAGGAGGCGTCTATAAAGGCGAGGGTGGTTAACGTCGACCCGCGTCCTACGCGTCCACGTGCACGTCTGCACGTCTTGGACTTCCAACGCGACACGCGTCCACGATTGCACGTCTTCTACTTTCACCGCGACCCGCGTCTGCGTCAACAATTGCACGTCTTTCCATTTCTGCACCGCAACACGCGTCCTCGAGTCTAACCCAGAAATTTAGATATACTCAGGTATACTCTCGAATCTTATACTAGCATTTTTTGTGTGCTCAGTTTTCCTCTTGAGTGCTAATACTGGTGCAATATACTCAGTTTACCCTCAAGTGGATGGTCAACGAGAGTCAACAAATGGGATTAACTAGTTAAATGAGTCATTTAATGTGCAAAAATTTCCGAAAAAGAGTGGCACTTACTCATGGAGTCTTTACCACAAATTGCCACTTCTCAAATCATAGATAAATCAAGTTTTACCACAAATTGCCACTTCTCAAATCATAGATAAATCAATTTTTACCACATATTGCCAGTTCTCAAGGTGCATGGCTTTCCACAATAAGCCTTCCCAAAACAGCTTTTCCCAAAACATACTTTGTCTAAATGAGGCCACAATTCTCACACTGATGTATATTTGTATTGCAAATAGTTTGAGGTAGGACAAGATGGGTTTCATTGTACAAAACATGCATTTTCCATTTTTTAAATCTCATATTTGAATCTCTTAGTCTGTTTACTACTCAAGTGCCCTTGGTTTCTTGATACTACTCGGTTTTGCCTCTCCCTTCACAAATTCTCGTAGACGTGCAACATTGCCCCGATTGGTCTAGCCCATGTCACGCGGATCGTGCCTCGCCGACCGTTGATCGTATGATCTAAATACCTCTCTCTCTCTCTCTCTCTGCGTCGACGAGCTTCCACCCTCTAAGTATGCTAAAGGCCGTTTTCTGTATTATTTTTCACGCGCTAAAATTATAAACTCTTTTAGGCATTACTTTTCATGCAAAAATGATAAACCATCACCGATTTGTTGTAGCCATTACTTTTCACGCAAAATGATAAACCATCACCGATTTGTTGTAGCCATTAATTTCACGCAAAAAATGATAAACCATCACCGATTTATTGTAGCCATTACTTTTCATGCAAAAAATGATAAACCATCACCGATTTTTTGTAGCCATTACTATTCACGGTAAAAATGATAAACGAAACAATCTATCTATCTCTGTATTTGAAATTTGGGAGGGTTCACCATCTACTTATGTTAACTTTCGAGGTTTTGACCTGAAAATCAAATGGGTATTATAAAGGGAAATAAAAGTTCAAAAAATGTAAAAACGAAATAATCTACCTATCTTTGTATAGAAGATCGTCTGTATGATTTTTGAGGTCATTTAGAGAAGGTAGAAGGTCGAAAAAATCTAACTTGTTACAAAAGCTGGTTTCAGTGAGACCTAACCAATTTTGGCATACATGATGTCATACCTATAACAACAAGGAATATCTAAAAGGGAAAGTTTCACAAAATTTGAAATTTAGGGGAAAATGAAGCCATACATGATGATGTTTTTCAAGGTTTTGACCTAAAATCAATTGGGTATTATAAAGGGAAATAAAAAGTTCAAAAAAAAACGAAACAATCTATCTATCTATGTATAGAAGATCAGCTGTATAAAATTTGAGGTCATTTAGAGAAGGTAGAAAAAATCACCTTGTTAGAAAAGGTGGTTTCATGAGACAAAACGACATGCGCTTAAGCAAAGTGATTTTTTCGAACATATCCAAATGACCCCAAATTTGCCATACATGATGCCATATACGTGTAACAACAAGGAACCTTATCTAAAAGTGTCAAAAAAAGTTTGCCCAACCGTATAGCTCTATCAAAAAGAACCTCACCATGGCGCTAGTATAACTTTTATTTACAAACTTTCGTTACCTAACCTTCAACATGAAAATTATTTCAAATTCATTTTGGCGTACAAGAAACAAATCCCACCTTGATTCGAGCACCACGGCCTCCAAACGATGTCGATGCCGACATCGGCATGGTCAGAACGGCTATGCTCGCCCACTGCTAGGTCAACGTCTGGATGCAACCCTCAATCCCGTCCCCTCATTCGATCACTAATACACACAGATACCGCCGAGGCCAATGCCGAACGTATATGCTGATGCCAATGCCGAATACAAAGCGTATCGCCGCCGTGGCACGGCCACGACGCCCCGCTACGCTAGACGCCACAGACCACTGCGAGGTCTTTCCCTTCGCCACCACACTCTTCTAGCACCCATCTATACACGCCAGAAAGGAGAGAGAGACACTAGTTTTCTCTACATTGCTCGCGTTCGTGTCCAACACGGTCAGTCAAAGTTTTGAGGTAGTCATCGATGTCGTCGACCATTTCCTCTCTTCTTTGCATGGTTAAACGCTTCTCTAGTTCATATCTATCTAATGTGTCTTGTCTCGCCTCATGCAGTTCGTTGTAGAGCTCCGTTTGAAAATCTAATCCTACCCATGTATTGCCTGTATCAGCGCCATGGCCCCACTTGTCATTCGACATACCGAAGCCCCACTCGTTCTCGTTTTGGTCGGATACAACGATGCTTACCGTCAAATAAAGATGGATGGTCCGACGTGTCTTTGCGAGCTCTACGTGGCCCCACTAGTCGTAAGGATAACGGTCGGGACCGTCGCAACCGGCCGTTACAAAGACTGGTGATGGTTTCAGATGCCAGGTCTTGGGAAAACCGAGGAAAACTAACGAGCTGGGGAAAACGGCACAACTAAGGACCCGAGAGCATGAAAATAGAAATCCCTTTCAAACATTACCTTTGAAGTTGGCTGAGCTCCTTGAAATCCCCATTGAAGGCATGCATGGAGTACGCTTTGAGGTAGGTGACAGAGTTAGCAATGTCCCGTACTCGATGGATACAGATGGCCGTCTCTCCCTTGGCATTGAGGCCACTGGCGGATCCACAGCTAGCTATGGGGTGCACAGGATACCCCCTAGATAAATTTTCTTTGCAAAATGGCAGTTTTTCACCACACATGAACCCCATAGACAAAAATGTTTACCTCTTGTGGCACCTCAATGCGCACTGGTTCCAAAACCTATAGCTCCGCTCCTGATTGTGGTGTTGAAGACCTTCATTCGAAGCACACCTCTACAGGTTGCACAAGTTGTGCTCATCAATTCGGAAACCCCACGCCCAGGGTCTTGAACATTATGTTTGTCTTCGATATGATCTATGATTTGGTCGAACGATGGTGTTGTTTGTTTGATGTGGTTAACTTACACGTTTGGTACTTTTTGTGGAGTTAAAAAAATGCCACCTTGTAGGTTGCTTATAATATATAGAATTTAACAGGTTTTGAGGTTAGTAATACTGAATATTGGCTAAGATTCGCAATTCTTTTTGGCTGCCAAATATTCATGGTGGTGTTGCATATAATTGAACGCCGCTAGTATAGAAACTACCAGACGTGTGGAAACCGGCGTTCCGCCGATGGACGGCCTGCATATACGCTACCTTGCCTTATGTGGTTGTTGTTACCGGTGGGTAAC
This sequence comes from Lolium multiflorum, assembly GCA_030979885.1. Classification (NCBI taxonomy): domain Eukaryota; kingdom Viridiplantae; phylum Streptophyta; class Magnoliopsida; order Poales; family Poaceae; genus Lolium; species Lolium multiflorum. The sequence continues at coordinate 1,427 of JAUUTY010000548.1, read as the reverse complement.
ACGGTGAAGCGTTGTCATAGTGAAACTCAGGTTACTCATAGTGAAACTTGCATGTGCTGATTGGTCCATACCGTGATTTTTCATCCTCGCGTTTAGAAGTTCTTTGACTTAATTTCCTATATAACTTGTTCGCGTGATTGTGTTTATATTTCTATTGGATATTTATTGGTTGAAACTATTCTTGAAGTTTATTCACACACTACGGGAAAATCAGGCGCTGCCGTGCAGCCTATCATTGCCGTGAGGCACTAACATAGGCATCCCCAATGGGCCTGCCAAAGATGGTACCCGGGGTTTACTGAAGGCCCAGGACTCGAAGAATAGGAAGGTTCGAAGCTCATTTAGTGTTAAGGAAAGATAAATTGTATTAGAAAGATAGAGATTTGTTCTTACGGTTGGGTACGAAACCCTCCCCGAATTATGTAACTTGTGTATTACGAAACCCTCGGCTCCACCCCTCTAGTATAAGGGGGGAGTCGAGGGACGAAGAAAGGATCAAATCTATTGTCACCGTAAACCTAGTTTTCATAATCACGAGTACTTTACCGAAACCTTCGAGATCTACTTGCCCTACTTCCAACAAAACCCTAGTCTACAATCTGTAGGCATTGACAAATTAACCCTTTGTCATGCCGTCCGTGGGAATTAGAGGCTGCAAGGAACTCATCTCGATGGCACGTCCGTAATCATCAAATGACTTCGGTGGCAAGAAATGCGATGGATCGAGGTAAACGGGAAAATCGATCTAGTCGATTTTATTCCTCACCCGTCCCATGGATGCATGTGCCTATCTCGAGGAGCCCATCGTCATGGCGTTTGGAGAATTCCGATTTGGCGCCAACAAAGAAGGATCCTATCGCCTTGAAGTTCCATCTCGCCTAATTTTCGTGCGATCGGTTCTGGGGCCATTGAGTGGACGAGGAGTTTTCGTCGCCACGCTTCATCGACACCAAGGCAAGCGGAAAGCTCGCCAAGATCCTCAACAACATCCGCCGTCTGCGGACTCCTTTATAAGCAACATTCCGACATCGTCGATCACTTCAACTTCAATGTCTATTGGAATCTGCGCCATCTAAAGGTCTTCACCAATCTATAAGGATGGTGTCACCAATCCCGACAAAAATCATTACTCAAAATATCATCAAAATGCAATCGAGGAGGCAAATCGAGCAGAACCAGAGACGCGTAGGCTTTCGATGATTTGGGAAATCCATACGATCCCGCGCGCTGATCTCGAAGAGGGCCTATAGGCACTAAACATGTCGGACCTCACCTCGCGAAAGAGTTCAACTCCCGCAAGTAGCATGGGATAGGGCCATGGATGGAATGTAATCCAATGAACACAACCGCTACTATACAAGAATTACAAGCCTATCAATATAGACTTGCTCGTGTGAGCAGGGAGTTGGAAAAAGAGACAGCATCCC
>JAUUTY010000547.1:0-208734 GCA_030979885.1 Lolium multiflorum | reverse complement strand
AATCATCATAAATAGGAGGCAAAGTATCATCAAAGAAAATTTTCTCCTCAATGCTTGGGGGACTAAAAATATCATGCTCATCAAAACCAGCTTCCCCAAGCTTAGAATTTTCCATATCATTAACAACAATGGTGTTCAAAGCGTTCATACTAATATCATTGCTACTAGCATGCAAATAAGATTCCATAGGTTTTTTAATTTTCGCAGCAAACAATCCATGTCTTAACTCAGGAAATAGAATAAGAAGCTCATTGTTACTTTCCATTATGCCTAACTAGTGTAAACAAGAAACCAAAAGATGCAATTGCAGGATCTAAAGGAAATAGCTTCGAGTACTTACAACGGCGCCGGAAAATAGCTTAGTAGCCGAGATCCGGAGTGTGAGTACCTTTTACCTTTCCTCCCCGGCAACGGCGCCAGAAAATAGCTTGATGTCTACGGGTGCTTCTATTCTTGTAGACAGTGTTGGGCCTCCAAGAGCAGAGGTTTGTAGAACAGCAGCAAGTTTTCCCTTAAGTGGATCACCCAAGGTTTATCGAACTCAGGGAGGAAGAGGTCAAAGATATCCCTCTCAAGCAACCCTGCAATCACGATACAAGAAGTCTCTTGTGTCCCCAACACACCTAATACACTTGTCAGATGTATAGGTGCACTAGTTCGGCGAAGAGATAGTAAAACACAGGTGGTATAGATGGTGGTAATATTGCAGAAAGTAAAGATGCAGTAAAACAGTAAACAAGCGGCGCCAGAAAATAGCTTGCTGGCGTGGGAAGCAATTCTTTGTGGTGGAAACAAGGCCTAGGGATCATACTTTCACTAGTGGACACTCTCAACATTGATCACATAATAAATAAGTTCTCTTCCTTGTGCTACATATACTCTTGTTTGATAATGAACACCACTAATTGTGTAGGATTACACGAACCCTCAATGCCGGAGTTAACAAGCTCCACAACATTCGATATTCATGTTTAAGTAACCTTAGAGTATAATAGATCTTTGCAAAATAGACCAAGTACTAACATAGCATGCACACTGTCACCATCACACTATGAAGGAGGCATAGATCACATCAATACTATCATAGCGATAATCAACTCCATAACCTACAAGAGATTATGATCATAATCTACGACAAGAACTACACGATGCACACACTGTCACCATTACACCATGCAGGAGGAATAGACTACTTTAATAACATCACATGAGTAGCACATAGATAAATAGTGATACAAAACACATTGCAATCATAAAGGGATATAAATAAGCACTTCACTATGCCATTCATAACAGTGAATAAGTATTCTGTGAAATATAGCCTAAGAGACCCACACGGTGCACACACTGTCACCTTTACACACGTGGGACAAGGAGTCTCCGGAGATCACATAAGTAAAACCCACTTGACTAGCATAATGACATCTAGATTACAAGCATCATCATATGAATCTCAATCATGTAAGGCAGCTCATGAGATTATTGTATTGAGGTACATGGGAGAGATGAACCACATAGCTACCGGTACAGCCCCGAGCCTCGATGGAGAACTACTCCCTCCTCATGGGAGCAGCAGCGGTGATGAAGATGGCGGTGAGATGGCAGCGGTGTCGATGGAGAAGCCTTCCGGGGGCACTTCCCCGTCCGGCGGCGTGCCGGAACAGAGACTCCTGTCCCCCAGATCTTGGCTTCGCGATGGCGGCGGCTCTGGAACTTTTCTCGTATCGTGGCTTCCTCCGTAAGGGTTTTCGATGCAGGGGCTTTATATAGGCGAAAAGGCGGCGTGGAAAGGTGTGAGCGACGACACACAAAGCGCCCGGACGCGGAGGTGGTGTCTGAGCCCAGTGGCCCTCTGGTCCCTCTCAGGTGTTCTGGAAGCTTCGCATGATCCTGAATGTTGGGCGTTGATTTCGTCCGATTCCGAGAATATTTCCTTACTAGGATTTCTGAAACCAAAAACAGCAGAAAACAGCAACTGGCCCTTCGGCATCTCGTCAATAGGTTAGTTCCGGAAAACGCATAATAATGACATATAATGTGTATAAAACATGTAGATATCATCAATAAAGTAGCATGGAACATAAGAAATTATAGATACGTTGGAGACGTATCAGCATCCCCAAGCTTAGTTCCTACTCGTCCTCGAGTAGGTAAACGATAACAATGATAATTTCTTAAGTGACATGCCATCATAACCTTGATCATACTATTGTAAACATATGTAATGAATGCAGCGATCAAAAACAATGGTAATGACATGAGTAAACAAATGAATCATAAAGCAAAGACTTTTCATGAATAGTACTTTCAAGACAAGCATCAATAAGTCTTGCATAAGAGTTAACTCATAAAGCAATAATTCAAAGTAGAGGTATTGAAGCAACACAAAGGAAGATTAAGTTTCAGCGGTTGCTTTCAACTTATAACATGTATATCTCATGGATATTGTCAATGTAAAGTAATATAACAAGTGCAATATGCAAGTATGTAGGAATCAATGCACAATTCACACAAGTGTTTGCTTCTTGGGGGTGGAAAGAAATAGGTGAACTGACTCAACATAAAAGTAAAAGAATGGCCCTTCGCAGAGGGAAGCATTGATTGCTATATTTGTGCTAGAGCTTTTATTTTGAAAACATAAAGGGAGCATAAAAATAAAGTTTTGAGAAGTGTTTGTTGTTGTCAATGGTAGTGGGTACTCTAACCCCCTTGCCAGACAAACCTTCAAAGAGCGGCTCCCATTTTATTTTATTTTTGGGTGGCACTCCTTCCAACCTTTCTTTCACAAACCATGGCTAACCGAATCCTCGGGTGCCTGCCAACAATCTCATACCATGAAGGAGTGCCTTTTTATTTTAGTTTTATTATGATGACACTCCTCCCCACCTTTGCTTTCTCAAGCCATGGCTAACCGAATCCTTCGGGTGCCGTCCAACAATCACATACCATGGAGGAGTGTCTATTTTTGTTAATTAATTTGGGACTGGGAATCCCATTGCCAGCTCTTTTGGCAAAATTATTGGATAAGCGGATGAAGCCACTAGTCCATTGGTGAAAGTTGCCCAAAAAAGATTGAAAGATAAAACACCACATACTCTCATGAGCTATAAAAACATTGACACAAATAAGAGGTAATAACTTTTGGAATTGTTTAAAGATAGCACCTCAAGCAATTTACTTTGGAATGGCGGAGAAATAATATGTAGTAGGTATGGTGGACACAAATGGCATAGTGGTTGGCTCAAGGATTTGGATGTATGAGAAGTATTCTCTCGATACGGTTTAGGCTAGCAAATTTGAAATAAACACAAGGATGAACCAGCAAAATCTGCTAATATAAAAGAGCATATTGTAAACACTATAAGATCTCTACACCGCTCTTCCTGTTGTTCAAAAACTCATGAAGAATAAAAATGGTCATAAAAAGCAACACAAGCGCAATTTCAAGATTTCAACATAAAGAGGGGAAACTTAATATTATTAAGATGCATATAACCATGTTTCCCTCTCTCATAATAACTTTCAGTAGCATCATGAACAAACTCAACAATATAAATATCACATAAAACATTCTTGTCATGAGCCACATGCATAAAATTATTACTCTCCACATAAGCATAATCAATTTTATTAGTTGTAGTGGGAGCAAATTCAACAAAGTAGCTATCATTATTATTCTCATCAAGTGTAGGAGGCATAGTATAATCATAATAAAATTTACTCTCCATAGTAGGCGGCACCAAAAGACCACTATCATTATAATCATCATAAATAGGAGGCAAAGTATCATCAAAGAAAATTTTCTCCTCAATGCTTGGGGGACTAAAAATATCATGCTCATCAAAACCAGCTTCCCCAAGCTTAGAATTTTCCATATCATTAACAACAATGGTGTTCAAAGCGTTCATACTAATATCATTGCTACTAGCATGCAAATAAGATTCCATAGGTTTTTTAATTTTCGCAGCAAACAATCCATGTCTTAACTCAGGAAATAGAATAAGAAGCTCATTGTTACTTTCCATTATGCCTAACTAGTGTAAACAAGAAACCAAAAGATGCAATTGCAGGATCTAAAGGAAATAGCTTCGAGTACTTACAACGGCGCCGGAAAATAGCTTAGCAGCCGAGATCCGGAGTGTGAGTACCTTTTACCTTTCCTCCCCGGCAACGGCGCCAGAAAATAGCTTGATGTCTACGGGTGCTTCTATTCTTGTAGACAGTGTTGGGCCTCCAAGAGCAGAGGTTTGTAGAACAGCAACAAGTTTTCCCTTAAGTGGATCACCCAAGGTTTATCGAACTCAGGGAGGAAGAGGTCAAAGATATCCCTCTCAAGCAACCCTGCAACCACAAAGCAAGAAGTCTCTTGTGTCCCCAACACACCTAATACACTTGTCAGATGTATAGGTGCACTAGTTCGCGAAGAGATAGTAAAACACAGGTGGTATAGATGGTGGTAATATTGCAGAAAGTAAAGATGCAGTAAAACAGTAAACAAGCGTTTCTAAGCTTGGGGGGAGTTGATACGTCCAATTTGCATCACTATTTTGTATCATAATTTGCTGTTATTCATTGATATATTTCATATTGGGACACAATACTTATGTTATTTCATCTATTTTGCATGTTTCATCATCATTGGAGGATCAAGCACCGGAGCCAGGATTCTGCTGGAAAAAGCACCGTCAGAACGCAATATTTCGGAAGATCAACTGTGGAAGGGAATTTCACGAAAATTCCTATTTTTCCAGATGACGGAGGGAGCCAGAAGGGGAAGAAGAGAGGGGCCACTGTGGGCCCAGACCATAGGGCGGCGCGGCCTGGCCTGGCCGCGCCACCCTATGCTCTGGGGGCCCACGACCCCTTTCGCCTCCTTTTCTTCGCGTACTCCTTCGTCCCGAAAACCTAAGCCACAGAGGGATCCTCACGAAGGGTTACAGCCGCCTCTGCGGGGCGGAGAACACCAGAGAGAAAAGAGCTCTCCGGCGGGCAGGAATCCGCCGGGGAAATTCCCTCCCGGAGGGGGAAATCGACGCCATCGCCATCGTCATCGAGCGGGACATCATCTCCATCATCATCATCATCATCATCTCCACCATCTACACCGCCATCACCACCGCTGCACCTCGTCATCGCTGTAGCAATTCGGGTTAAATCTTGATTGTTTGATAGGGGAAACTCTCCCGGTGTTATTCTATACTTGTTGTAGATGCTATTGAGTGAAACCATTGAACCAAGGTTTATGTTCAGATTGTTATTCATCATCATATCACCTCTGATTGTATTCCATATGATGTCTCGTGAGTAGTTCGTTTAGTTCTTGAGGACATGGGTGAAGTCTAAATGCTAGTAGTGAATTATGGTTGAGTAATATTCAATGTTATGATATTTAAGTTGTGGTGTCATTCTTCTAGTGGTGTCGTGTGAACGTCGACTACACGACACTTCACCATTTATGGGCCTAGGGGAGTGCATCTTGTATTCGGTTGCTAATTGCGGGGTTGCCGGAGTGACAGAAACCTAAGCCCCCGTTAGTATATCGATGCAGGAGGGATCGCAGGATCTCAGAGTTTAAGGCTGTGGTTAGATTTATCTTAATTACTTTCTTGTAGTTGCGGATGCTTGCAAGGGGTATAATCACAAGTATGTATTAGTCCTAGGAAGGGCGGTGCATTAGCATAGGTTCACCCACACAACACTTATCAAAACAATGAAGATTAATCAGCTGTATGTAGCGAAAGCACTAGACTAAAATCCCCATGTGTCCTCAGGAACGTTTGGTCATTATAAGTAAACAAACCGGCTTGTCCTTTGTGCTAAAAAGGATTGGGCCACTTGCTGCAATTATTTCTCTCGCATTTTATTTACTTGTACTTTATTTATCTGCAATATCAAAACCCCCTGAATACTTGTCTGTGAGCATTTACAGTGAATCCTTCATCGAAAACTGCCAACACCTTCTGCTCCTCGTTGGGATCGACATTCTTACTTATCGAAGATACTACGATACACCCCCTATACTTGTGGGTCATCAAGACTATTTTCTGGCGCCGTTGCCGGGGAGTGAAGCGCTATTGGTAAGTGGAATTGGTAAGGAAAACCTTTACTGTTTGTGCTGATTTTATTTCTGCCTGCTGCTATAAATCATTATGGAGAGATCTTCTCTTCAATTTCTATTTGGGAAATCTACTACTACTGCAACGGTAGTGGATGAAGCGCCAGGTGAGGAAGTAGTACCATATAAAATACCTATGAAAATTATTGAACGTGTTATGGATAACCGCTATGAAGGGGATGGAACTGTCCATCCTGGTGATCATTTATTGTTTTTGCATGAATTATGCGGGTTATTCAAATGTGCAGGTATTTCTATGAATGAAGTTAGGAAGAAACTATTCACTATATCGCTGTCTGGTAAAGCGGCGCACTGGTATAAATTGCTGAAGAATGGTGATTCTATTGATTGGGAGGACATTGTGCCTTTATTTTATTCCAAATTTTATCCTCCAAGTGAAATTCACAAAGATCGGAACCGCATATATAATTTCTGGCCTCATGATGGAGAGAGTATCGCCCAAGCTTGGGGGAGATTGAAGTCTTTAATGCTCAAATGCCCCATTCATGAGCTTCCTGGTAATGTTATTATTGATAATTTCTATGCAAGACTTTCTTTTCAAGACAAGACCTTGCTGGATACTTCTTGTTCTGGATCATTTACACGCAACAAAGAAGAGTTTAAAAGGGACCTTCTTGATCGGATCCAAGAAAATACTGAAGGATGGGAGAACGACAAAGATAGAGAATCAGGTATAATTTATGATTATAAATGCATTGAAGCTTTTATGGATACTGATAAATTTCGTAATATGAGTGCTACATATGGTCTTGATTCCCAAGTTGTTGCAAATCTTTATAGAGCTTTTGCCTCTCATTATGAACTGCCTAAGAAGAATTTTGATAAGTATCATGAACCGTATAAAGATAAAATTGATTCATCTGTAAACAAATGTGTAGTGGTTGAAACTGTTGATAATGTTATTCCTGAAGCTTATATTGAAAAAACTCCTTTCCCTGCTAAAATGAAGGAGTACTCTGTCATATCTAGTGCGGTTAATAAAAGTGAAAAGAAACCTAAAGAACCTGAAGAACAAATTAAAATTGAACCTGCTGTTGCTATAGTTAAAGATCTTGTGACTGAAAATGTGGAGGATGGTCATATTATTTTCTGTGAAGATGCTTCTAATATTGTTTCACATCCTAATAAATCCAAACAAGTTAGTGTTCCTATGCTATCTGTTAGAATTGGTGATCATTGCTATTATGGTTTATGTGATATTGGTGCAAGTGTTAGTGCTATACCTTATGAGCTTTACACGGAGATTATGCACGAAATTGGTTCTTGTGAACTTGAAGATATTGATGTGGTTATTCATTTGGCTAATAGAGAAACTATTTCTCCAATTGGTATTGTTCGAGATGTGGAAGTTCTATGTGGTAAGATTAAATATCCTGCTGACTTTTTGGTACTTGGTTCTGCTGCTAGTGATCATTGTCCTATCATTTTTGGTAGACCTTTTCTAAATACTTGTGGAGCTATTATAGATTGTAAGAAAGAGAAAATTTTGACTAGATTTGCTGGTGAACCTTATGAATTTAACTTTTCTAAATTTACCAAAACTCCTTATAAAGCTGACTTGCCTAGTAATGATTTTAAAATGGAGCAGTGTGCATCTATTGTTCTTGTTCCTAATAACCCTTTGCAGCAACATTTGGAGAATAGTGAAAGTGAAGCTTTTAGGAAAGAAAGAGATGAGCTTGAGGAAATTTTTCGTCGCCAACCTATTCTCAAGCATGATTTACCGGTGGAAGATTTGGGTACAACACCGCCACCAAAGGAAGATCCTGTTTTTGATTTAAAGCCTTTACCTGATAATCTTAAATATGCTCATATTGATGATAAGAAAATATATCCTGTTATTATTAGTTCTAAGCTTTCAGAGATTGAGGAAGAAAGGTTATTGGAAATATTGAAGAAACACCGAGGAGCTATTGGCTATACTCTTGATGATTTGAAAGGGATTTCTCCTTCTATTTGCCAACATGCTATTAATATGGAAGAAGATGCAAAGCCTGTTGTTGAACATCAACGTCGTCTAATTCCGAAGATGAAGGAAGTGGTAAGAAACGAGGTATTAAAACTCCTTGAAGCTGGTATTATATATCCTATTGCTGATAGTAGATGGGTTAGTCCTGTTCATTGTGTTCCTAAGAAAGGAGGAATGACTGTTGTGCCTAATGATAATGATGAGCTTATTCCTCAAAGAATAGTTGTAGGTTATAGAATGTGCATTGATTTTCGAAAAGTTAATAAAGTTACTAAGAAAGATCATTACCCTTTACCCTTTATTGATCAAATGTTAGAGAGGTTGTCTAAAAATACTCATTTTTGCTTTCTTGATGGTTATTCTGGGTTTTCACAAATTGCTGTTAAAGCTAAAGATCAAGAGAAAACCACTTTTACTTGTCCTTATGGAACTTATGCTTATAGGCGTATGCCTTTTGGTTTATGTAATGCTCCTGCTACTTTTCAAAGATGCATGTCTGCTATTTTTCATGGTTTTTGCGAAAGTATTGTAGAGGTGTTCATGGATGATTTTTCTGTCTATGGGAATTCTTTTGATAATTGCCTGCGAAACCTCGATAAAGTTTTGCAGAGATGTGAAGAAACTAACCTTGTTCTTAATTGGGAGAAATGCCACTTTATGGTTAATGAAGGAATTGTATTGGGACATAAAATTTCCGAGAGAGGTATTGAAGTTGATAGAGCTAAAGTTGAAGCAATTGAGAAGATGCCCTATCCGAGGGATGTTAAAGGTATTCGTAGTGTTCTTGGTCATGCTGGGTTTTATAGGAGATTTATTAAAGATTTCTCTAAAATTTCAAAGCCTCTTACTAATCTTCTTCAAAAAGATGTACCTTTTGTTTTTGATGATGATTGTAAGGAAGCTTTTGAAACTCTAAAGAAAGCCTTAACAACTGCTCCTGTAGTTGAACCTCCTGATTGGAATTTGCCTTTTGAAATTATGTGTGATGCTAGTGATTTTGCTGTAGGCGCTGTTCTTGGACAGCGAGTAGATAAAAAATTAAATGTTATTCATTATGCTAGTAAGACTCTTGATGCTGCTCAAAGAAATTATGCTACAACTGAAAAAGAATTGTTAGCTGTAGTCTTTGCTTGTGATAAGTTTAGACCTTATATTGTTGATTCAAAAGTTACAATTCATACTGATCATGCTGCAATTAGATACCTTATGACAAAGAAAGATGCTAAGCCAAGGCTTATTAGATGGGTACTTCTGTTGCAAGAATTTGATTTACATATTATAGATAGGAAAGGTGCTGATAATCCTGTTGCTGATAATTTGTCTAGATTGGAAAATATTGCTTATGATCCTGTTCCTGTTAATGATAGTTTTCCAAATGAACAATTGGCTGTAATAAAGGTGAGCTCGCGAGAGAGCCCTTGGTATGCAGATTATGCTAACTTTATTGTTTCGAAGTATTTGCCTCCAACCTTTTCAGCTCAGCAAAGGAGGAAATTCTTTTATGACTTGAGGCATTATTTTTGGGATGACCCACACTTATATAAAGAAGGAGTGGATGGTATTATGCGAAGATGTGTTCCTGAATATGAACAACAGGAGATATTGAATAAATGTCATGGAAGTGTTTATGGAGGACATCACGCTGGAGATAGAACCGCGCAAAAGGTTCTACAATCAGGTTTTTATTGGCCAACACTCTTCAAAGATGCAAGGAAGTTTATTTTATCTTGTGATGAATGTCAAAGAGTTGGTAATATCTCTAGACGCAATGAAATGCCTATGAATTATACTCTTGTTATTGAACCATTCGATTGTTGGGGATTCGACTTCATGGGACCTTTCCCTTCTTCAGACGGTAACACTCATATACTTGTCGCTGTTGATTATGTTACTAAATGGGTAGAAGCTATACCTACAAAAAGTGCTGATGGTGAGACCTCTATAAAAATGCTTGTAGATATTATATTTCCTAGATTTGGAGTACCTAGATATATTATGACTGATGGAGGTTCTCATTTCATTCATGGAGGTTTTAGAAAAACTCTTGCTAAGTATGGTATTAATCATAGAATTGCTTCTGCTTATCACCCTCAAACTAGTGGTCAAGTAGAATTATCAAATAGAGAGATTAAAGCTATCTTAGGTAAAGACTGTTAATAAATCTAGAAAGAATTGGCCTAGCAAATTGAAAGAAGCACTATGGGCTTATAGAACTGCTTATAAAAATCCTATGGGAATGTCACCTTATAAAATGGTTTATGGAAAAGCTTGTCATTTACCTCTAGAACTAGAGCACAAAGCTTATTGGGCTGTTAGAGAACTAAATAAAGATCCTAAATTAGCCGGTAATAAGAGGTTGTTGCAATTAAGTTCTCTAGATGAATGGAGAAGTGAAGCTTATGAAAATGCTAAACTCTTTAAAGAAAAAGTTAAGAAATGGCATGATAGAAGGATCATCAAAAGAGAATTTAATGTTGGAGATCAAGTTCTATTGTATCGGTCTCGTCTCAGATTCTTTGCAGGGAAATTACTCTCGAAGTGGGAAGGACCATATGTTGTTGAGGAGGTGTATCGTTCAGGAGCAATTAAAATTAGCTCTCTCCAAGGCAATGCCACACAAGTGGTGAATGGACAAAGACTCAAGCATTATATCTCGGGTGATTCTTATAATGTTGATGTTGATATTATTCAAGTGGAAACACCGGAGGCTTTCATCAAAGGACAAATTGACAGTCCGCCAGAACTCGACTTTGAATAGGTAACAGTATAGGTAATAAAAAGTCCGCGTTTACCTTTCCGAACATTATTTCTGCTGTTTTTAGAAAATATGAAAAATTACGGAATCGAAACGGAGTGGAAAAGACGCGCGAGGGCGTGCCACCATAGGCCGGCGCGGGCCCCACCCTGGCCGCGCCGACCTATGGTCTGGCCGCCTCGTTGCCCCTTTCCGACTCGTTTTCGACCTGGAACCTTCCTTTTGTCGTAAAAATATTTGCTATATAATCCCCCGGACCCCTGGAGGTCCGTAATATCGTTTTCTCGTCGTGTTTTGTTTCGAGCTGTTTTCTGCCAGGATCTGCTTCGGATCTAGATCCATCATGTCTTCGTCGGGAACTCAGAAGGACAGCTTCTTTGAGGACGTCGTCAACCCGTACATGAACGAGCTGAAGATGCACCCCAAAGAGTTGCAGCTCGTGGATGGAGAGTTGCAGATCAAAGATGTCCAGGGTCCTAAGGGAGAAGGGAGCTTGGAAGACAGGATGGAGAAACTGGAACAAGAGGTTTTCAACTACAAGAAGATGGCTGAGCGTGAAGTGGATATCTTTCACAAGATTGTGTCTGAACTCATTGATGGACACAAGAAGGAGACTGCAAAGCTGTGGGACGATATCTTCTCACTTCACGACACCACCAACAAACTCCAAGCTCAACTCTATGATGTCCATAATCAGAACTGTGAGTATGAAAACAGGTTTAAGCGCATAAGTCATGCTGCTAGTTTCAGGTTTCCGGAAACCAAGATGTCTTTTGTTGATGGAGGGCCTCTTCCATGGAAGTCTGATGACGACAAAGATTCACCATCATCACCGAAGGAGTAATTCATCATCGGTATTGGCATCCCCTTGGTTTGTTCCAAGCTTGGGGGAGTGCCGCGGTATCACATCACCACCACCTTTATCTTTTACTATCAAGTAGTGTCATATCATGAGTAGGGAAGTTATCATATGGAATAGTATGCAATGTGGAAGTATCTCTCTTAGTTAGTTATCTATGTATCCGTTGGTGTGAGTTATCGTTATGGAATATTAATGAGAAGTCTTATCATTTACTTTTTGCACACCTTATTTTAGTTTGCAATCTCCATTATATGATTACTCTTGACATGAGTATTGATATCACTTTGGGAGCATCAAGTAAATCTATTTGGTTTTGGCAAACTTAGCATTGGTCAATAGCAACAACATCTTGATGTTTAATAGAAGAGAGAAATACACTTAGATACATTACTCTATTATCTCTATGCTTAGTATTCTAGAGTTAAAATTGCTTGTGCTTATGAGAAAGATGCATGATTGTTTCTATCATATGTATATTTGTTTGTTTCCCTCAACCTTTATGCTTGCTATCAAACCTTGCTAGCCAAAGACCTGTATCGAGAGGGAATGCTTCTCATACATCCATAACCTTAGACCAAACCTATGCCATTTGTGTCCACCATACCTACCTACTACATGGTATTTTCTGCCATTCCAAGTAAATACTTCATGTGCTACCTTTAAATTATTCAAACTATACTACTCCTTATTTGTGTCAATGTTTTATAGCTCATGAGGAAGTATGTGGTGTTTTATCTTTCAATCTTGTTGGGCGGACTTTCACCAATGGACTAGCGGCACATCCGCTTATCCAATAATTTTGCAATAAGAGCTGGCAACGGGGTTCCCAGCCCCAATTAATAACTTTCATTAATAATTCTCTTCACATGTTTTGCTCTGATTCATCAGTAAGCAACTTAATTTTGCAATAGACACTCCTCCATGGTATGTGAATGTTGGAAGGCACCCGAGGATTCGGTTAGCCATGGATTGAGAAAGCCAAGGTTGGGGGGAGTGTCACCCATAATAAAACTAAAATACATGTGTAAACAAAAGAGAAGGGGGATGATCTACCTTGCTGGTAGAGATACCGTCCCTCATGGGAGCCGCTCTTTGAAGGTTCGTTTGGCAAGGGGGTTAGAGTACCCGCTACCATTCGTTGACAACAACAAACACCGCTCAAAATCTTACTTTTATGCTCTTTATATGATTTCAAAACTTGAAAAGCTCTAGCACATGATTTAATCCCTGCTTCCCTCTGCGAAGGGCCTGTCTTTTACTTTTATGTTGAGTCAGTAAACCTATTTCCCTCTATCTCAAGCAAGCAATTGAGTTGTTGTGAACCAATCATTTATGCTATGATTCAGTTGATCATGTCTTTTATACTTTCTTGTTTAGTACCAATTTTATCTGAATGAATATGACTTTGAAGTTATCAATGATTATGAAGAGATTGTTATGCTTAAATATGAAGGCTCAGCTATAAATTCTAATATGAAAGCTTTGCTTAGAAGTACAATCCGTTAGTAGTTCTCTGACCAAGAACAAAGTTTGCCATCACCAATTATGATTTCTTATGCACCTTTACTTGTGATTTCTCTTTACTTATTTCAAGATGAGTTATATGAGGAAGTTGTTTACTAGAATGTCTTGTGTGAATGAATATGATGCTTCTTGTCCGTATTTTATTTATCGACTCTTCACTCCATAAACATGTGGTCTTGTTTATCGAGCTCAGTTTCGCTTGGGGACAAGCGAGGTCTAAGCTGGGGGGAGTTGATACGTCCAATTTGCATCACTATTTTGTATCATAATTTGCTGTTATTCATTGATATATTTCATATTGGGACACAATACTTATGTTATTTCATCTATTTTGCATGTTTCATCATCATTGGAGGATCAAGCACCGGAGCCAGGATTCTGCTGGAAAAAGCACCGTCAGAACGCAATATTTCGGAAGATCAACTGTGGAAGGGAATTTCACGAAAATTCCTATTTTTCCAGATGACGGAGGGAGCCAGAAGGGGAAGAAGAGAGGGGCCACTGTGGGCCCAGACCATAGGGCGGCGCGGCCCAGGCCTGGCCGCGCCACCCTATGCTCTGGGGGCCCACGCCCTTTTCGCCTCCTTTTCTTCGCGTACTCCTTCGTCCCGAAAACCTAAGCCACAGAGAGGACCTCACGAAGGGTTACAGCCGCCTCTGCGGGGCGGAGAACACCAGAGAGAAAAGAGCTCTCCGGCGGGCAGGAATCCGCCGGGGAAATTCCCTCCCGGAGGGGGAAATCGACGCCATCGCCATCGTCATCGAGCTGGACATCATCTCCATCATCATCATCATCATCTCCACCATCTACACCGCCATCACCACCGCTGCACCTCGTCATCGCTGTAGCAATTCGGGTTAAATCTTGATTGTTTGATAGGGGAAACTCTCCCGGTGTTATTCTATACTTGTTGTAGATGCTATTGAGTGAAACCATTGAACCAAGGTTTATGTTCAGATTGTTATTCATCATCATATCACCTCTGATTGTATTCCATATGATGTCTCGTGAGTAGTTCGTTTAGTTCTTGAGGACATGGGTGAAGTCTAAATGCTAGTAGTGAATTATGGTTGAGTAATATTCAATGTTATGATATTTAAGTTGTGGTGTCATTCTTCTAGTGGTGTCGTGTGAACGTCGACTACACGACACTTCACCATTTATGGGCCTAGGGGAGTGCATCTTGTATTCGGTTGCTAATTGCGGGGTTGCCGGAGTGACAGAAACCTGAGCCCCCGTTAGTATATCGATGCAGGAGGGATCGCAGGATCTCAGAGTTTAAGGCTGTGGTTAGATTTATCTTAATTACTTTCTTGTAGTTGCGGATGCTTGCAAGGGGTATAATCACAAGTATGTATTAGTCCTAGGAAGGGCGGTGCATTAGCATAGGTTCACCCACACAACACTTATCAAAACAATGAAGATTAATCAGCTGTATGTAGCGAAAGCACTAGACTAAAATTCCCATGTGTCCTCAGGAACGTTTGGTCATTATAAGTAAACAAACCGGCTTGTCCTTTGTGCTAAAAAGGATTGGGCCACTTGCTGCAATTATTTCTCTCGCATTTTATTTACTTGTACTTTATTTATCTGCAATATCAAAACCCCCTGAATACTTGTCTGTGAGCATTTACAGTGAATCCTTCATCGAAACTGCTGCCAACACCTTCTGCTCCTCGTTGGGATCGACATTCTTACTTATCGAAGATACTACGATACACCCCCTATACTTGTGTGGCGTAGGAAGCAATTCTTTGTGATGGAAACAAGGCCTAGGGATCATACTTTCACTAGTGGACACTCTCAACATTGATCGCATAATAATAACTCTTCTCATATGTGCTACATATACTCTTGTTTGATAATGAACATCATTCGTTGCGTAGGATTACACGAACCCTCAATGCCGGAGTTAACAAGCTCCACAACATTCGATATTCATGTTTAAGTAACCTTAGAGCATAATAGATCATTGCAAAATAAACCAAGAACTAACATAGCGCACACACTGTCCACATTACACTATGAAGGAGGAATAGATCACATCAATACTATCATAATGACAATTAACTCCACAATCTACAAGAGATCATGATCATAGCCTACGACAAGAACCACACGGTGCACACACTAGTCACCTTTACACCATGCAGGAGGAATAGACTACTTTAATAACATCACATGAGTAGCACATAACTAGTAGCGATACAAAGCTCATCATATGGATCTCAATCATGTAAGCAGCTCATGAGATCATTGTATTGAAGTACATAGGAGAGAGATTAACCACATAGCTACCGGTACAGCCCCGAGCCTCGATGGAGAACTACTCCCTCCTCATGGGAGCAGCAGCGGTGATGAAGATGGCGGAGATGGAAGTGTGTCGATGGAGAGCCTTCCGGGGACACTTCCCCATCCCGGCGCGGCCCACCGAGACCCCCGTCCCCGATCTTGGCTTCACGATGGCGGCGCCTGAACTTTCCGTGGCTGTGGCTTATTCCTCTCGTGTTTTAGGTCGGGACCTTTATATAGGGCGAAGAGGCGGCGTCCGAAGGTCAACGAGCGCGACACACTAGGGGGCGCCCCCCAGGCCGCCGGGTGGTGTCTGGTGGCCGGTGGCCCCCTCTGGTCCCTCTCGTGTTGAAGCCACGAGGATCCCAGATGTGGGCGTTGATTTCGTAGATTAGAATATTTCTACTAGGATTTTAACCAAAAACAGTAAAATAAAGCGGCCCTTCGGCATCTGGTCAATAGGTTAGTTCCGAAACGCATAATAATGACATATAATGTGTATAAAACATGTAGATATCATCAATAAAGTAGTACGGGAACATAAGAAATTATAGATACGTTGGAGACGTATCACCGCATTGATCAACGTCACATCGTATCGGATATCTTCTTCATCCTTTGAGTGGCACTATTGAGATTCCAAAAATCTATGGCGACGCGCCATCGGCCATCCTTTTCTCCACAGTACGATATTGGAAATCCATTCAGCGTACTTGCATGGCCTGAGAACCCGAAGGCCCAACATCTTCTCGATCTCTGCTCTTTCACCAAGATTTCAAGCCATCCTGGCCGTGCGCGCCGTTGGAACGGCCGAAATCCTCTTTCTTCGTAGGTAGCCGATGCTCAATGATACTCCTGTCTAACCTAGGCATCTCTGTATAACCCATGCAAAACAATCTGGGTACTCCTTTAACAAGGCTATCAACCGGCTCCTCATATGTGGATCCAACTTTTCCGATAAATGCTGTCGCAGTCATCCTCAGGACTAATGTCAATCTCTTCTAGCTCATCAAACATGTGTGGAACCCATACCCTGCCTTCCATCGCTGCTAGATCAATGCCGAGCACAGTAAAAGGCAAGTTGAGGATAATTTTGGCCGATTGCTAGAATCGCCCTTTTCATTGCAACGTTCAATGCGGATTTACAACTTTTTGGTTCTCTACTATGGCTACGTGAAAAGCTTGAGGTAAGACCTTTGCTTTTTATTTTTTGGGGCCGATCGCTGGGATCGGCCTCGTCACGCATGTCCATAGACTTGGATCTTGCTACTCTGTCTGGCCAGTGGATAAGACCAGCCTCACCCCTGCTTTTTGAAGCCTCGATGCGCCACTGGCCCGGGATGAATTCCGGTGAGAGCTGTTTCTGGTCGTTTGTATCCCAGATGTTCAGTGGCAGCTAGCGAGATCTCGATCGAATCATCTGCATGAACAACTTCCACTTCATCTCCATCCCATTGTATGATGCACTGATGTATTGTGGATGGAATGCAACAGTTAGCGTGGATCCAATCTCTCCCTAGCAGGACAACATAAGTGCTTTTGCTGTCAACGATGAAGAACGACGTAGGGATGGTCTTTCGGCCTACGGTTAGATCTACGTTCAACACCCTTTGCTTCTCGACGCCCGTCGTTGAAATCACTTAACGGATTGGTCTTGATCGTATCTTCGTTGAACCCAAACGGTCAGATAGCATAGAGTAATGCATTATATTGACCGCGCCTCCTGTGACAACCAACATCTTGCCTGGCTGCCCATTGATGTAACTCGGTATAGGGCTTTCAAATGCCTCTAGCTTATCTCGTGGTTTCTCAAAGATGACTCGGCCGGGACCGCAGTCAAACTCACACTCACACCTCCTCGTCTTTTTGGAGCGCAAACTCTCGACGGGGAGTATGAACACCATAACAGACACCCGATGCCTCCGCATCGGCTCTTGTGCCTGCTTGGGGCGCCACACTTTCTTTGGGCGCGCCCTCGTCTCCAATGTTTGCTGAATTTCTACCAGCCAGACGGCCGTGCTTTCTCAACGTATATAGGACCGAGCCTCGTTTCCTCCAAGTTTCGTAGCCGCTGCACCCCACGTTTCTGGGAGGGCTGAGTCCCTCAGACACCACCGAGGCCGCATATTCGTTTTATTCGACTCTCGAAGTCTTCATCTTGAGACAACTCAGCTTGCTTGCTTCGAGGTGGGAGAGGCCCTAGACGCTTGAACACCGAAACCCTCCACGGTTCCCTTCCCCTTCCGTCCGTACCTCCGGGCAGTTCGATTGTTGGCAATCGGCCTGTCCCCGAGTCCCAAAGCAGTTGCTTGAAGAAAGGATGGGCCCCGTGTTTATCCATGTCCTCTTGCTCTCTCGATCTCCGTCTAGCGTGACGCCATACCCTTCTTGGTCTCTAACATATCGACGACATTTCTTGTCATCCATCACCATCTACGATATTCATCATCATCTACGTAGCGCCGACACTTGGCCACATCGCTGCTCATATTTGTTAAGGAGATGTGTGGAGAGTGGTCGTTGTACCGCACGCTCTCACTTCTTCCCGCCGGAAAATGCTCCATTATCACGTCAGGCCGGTCGGCGTGATCGGCCTCCGCTTATCTTTGCCACGGGGAGGATCGCCTCTCGGCTTATCCTGCCATGGCGGCCTACAAGCAAGTCCCCATGTTGATATCAAAAGAAGCCCTGTCGCTCTTAAGCAAAGACTAAGATCCACCATGTTGACTCGGCAGAAAACGGATACAACCTCTGGCAAACTGACCGAAGATTAATCGGTCTTGTTCTATCGCCATTTGAATCGTTCCGCGCAACCCTGCACTCGTTGGTGGCATGGGTGAACGTGTGATGCCATTTGCGTATGGCCTACCGTCCATCTCTGTAACGTGGGGATTTTGTGGCCTCGGGTAACTTCAGCTGTTTTTCCTTCAGTAGCAAAATCAAAAATTTGCTCCATTTTGCTTAAATCAAAGTCAAACTTTTATGTGCCCCTGTTGTTTCACCCATTTGCATGACACAGGGACTGGCCCCCGAGCCCATTCAGCCACGGCGACCCTCCCCCGATCTTCTCGTGCAGTCTTCATCTTCTTCCGTTCCGACTGTGGCGACGCGTTTGAACTTGTCCTGGTACATTCTGGGTGGCGTTGTTCATATGATGTCAACTTCTCGAACCATGTGCGCTGAATTGTAGTCCGCTTTGAAAGTCGATCCTGAGCGGCGCCGAGAGTCCCGGCGATTGCCGCTCAACTGTCTTTCGTATAAACGAACCGAATAACACGGTTCTGATAAATTTCAATGGCTGAAATGTATTTTCGTACATCGTTTTTCTCGTCGCGAACTCGGGTCGGACGGCAATGCCGCGTAGCTTCTCCGAATGATATTGTATGTGGAACTGTTCTCTGTTTCCACGTCCGAACCGAATTCAGGCAACGAGGTACCACCTGTGCTGACCCGTGTGAGATTGCGAAAGAACTCACAATAGCTGTCCGATGTCGAGACCATGCCCAATCGTGCCAACATTTACTCACGTGTCGATTGAGCTAGACCCCTCTGATCCATTGAATTTTGTGAGTCAGGGAGCCGATACTTAAGCGGTAGTGGGATCAGGTCATACTGTTTAGATACGGGGCCGGATAATGACATTTCTTCTTCTAATACCGAACCGGTCTCTCAAGATGGTAACGATCCGATCCACGTAGAGCTGCGTAGGTTGAGCTTCATGACTTGTTCTGTGGTATATTTAGCTAGGCCACGCCGTCTCGCATTCTGCCTCCTCCTTAACTTCCTGGCCCAAAGAATCTCCCGCTGTGGCAATCCCTTCCGCTGGGATTTGCCATACCCAAGAGTTGCATTCGCACGGGGATGTGCACACAAATGCATCCATGCGGGATCTCCTTGGGCGGCTCATACAAGAATTGGTAATCGCCTGATCACCTCCAACCTTGTAGACGACGACGCCGGTGAGCCTTGTTGATGTGGAGCTGCCACCTGTACGAAGGAAGCAGGTTTGGGTGGTAGAATGTAAAGATTTCCCCGAAGCAGGGAAGCCCCGAGAGCAGGTCCCGACGGAGAATACCGATGCTTCATGATTTCTTGCACCACACGAAGCGCAACCCGCTCCAAAGTGTTCACCAGGTTCTCGGAATGCCGATGTAGAGAATGAGCCACAACATAGTTGATTTCCTGGCGCAGGGCTCTCGTCGGGTACGTTCCTCCGAAGGGAGAGAAAGATCTATCCCTTCAAGCGCCTTCGGGTTTGAACCCTTGGAACCTAATCCCTGCGAACTGTCTTCGAAAGAGCTAGCGAGATCGGCTTCCGAAGATGGCCTGAGATCATCATATTTCTTTTTGTGCTCCTCAAGATCTTCGTACTTGATCTGTTCTTCTCATCTCGGATGTTGACGTGGTTGTTGTAGAAGATTGTCCCACGGGGCGCATGTAATGTGTGTACATCGCAAACCCACCGGCGGGCGTGGTTAAGCAATGGCGAGCTGGAGGTCACGAGACTACTGGGTGGGCCCCTGGTCCTCGACGTCGTCCCGCAATGTTCCGCACACGTCCCGGCGGTTGCAAGGCGTGCCACCCGACCTATACCTCGGGCAGAAGGTGTTGGATTAGTTTCGATTAGTTTCCGCATGGAAGACACACAGAACATTAAATACGAGCCCGATCGGCTCTCAAGTTTATCCCGTGGATCGGCTCAAAGAGCCAATCGCCCCATGATTCACCCTTGGGTTTAATATGACATGGGGGCTTTGATACTGCCTCAACGTATCGATACCTCTATGTTCCATGCTACATTATTGATGATATTCACATGTTTTATGCACATTATATGTCGTATTTACGCATTTTCTCGAACTAATCTATTAACAAGATGTCGAAGAGCCAAGATGTTTTCTCATTGTTTTTGGTTTCGGTAAATCCTAGTAAGGAAATATTCCTGGAATTGGACGAAAATCAACGCCCGTGTTCCTATTTGCCCAAGCATCCGTAACACCCGAGAGTTGCCGTAGAGGGGCTACGTAAGAGGCGGCGCGCCAGGGCCCCGGCCGCGCCGCCCTAGTGTCCGGCCCACCAGGCACCCTCCGAGGCTGCCCTTTCGCCTACAAATAGCCTCCGTCGTGGAAACCCCGCACCGAGAGCCACGAGCACGGAAACCTTCCAGACGCCGTGAATCCCATCTCGGGGATCTGGGAGATCGCCTCCCAAGACTGCCGAGAGGGATTCATCTCCTGAGGACCTCACACCGCCATGGTCGCCCTCCGGAGTGATGAGTGAGTAGTTCTCCCCGGACTATGGGTCCATAGCGTAGCGGATGGTCGTCTTCTCCTAATTGTGCTTCATTGTTGGATTTTAGTAGGCTGCCTAACATGATCAAGATCATCTATCCGTAATACTATGTTGTGTTTGTCGGGATCCGATGGATAGAGAATACTATGTTATGGTGATTATCAATCTATTGTTTATGTGTTGTTTATGATCTTGCATGCCTTCCGTTATTAGAGGCTCTGGCCAAGTTTTTTGCTCTTAACTCCAAGAGGGAGTATTTATGCTCGATAGTGGGTTCATGCCTTCATTGACACCGGGGACAGTGACTGAAAGTTCTAAGGTTGTGATGTGTTGTTGCCACTAGGGATAAAACATTGATTCTATGTCTAAGGATGTAGTTGTTTATTAATACGCATCATACTTAATGCAATTGTTCCGTTGCTTTCAACTTAATACCCGAAAGGGGTTCGGATGATAACCCGACGAAGGTGGACTTTTAGGCATAGATGCAGTTGGATGGCGGTCTATGCACTTTGTCGTAATGCCCAATTAAATCTTACTATATTTATCATATCATGTATATGCATTGTTATGCCCTTCTCTATTTTGTCAATTGCCCGACTGTAATTTGTTCACCCAACATGCTTATCTTATGGGAGAGACACCTCTAGTGAACTGTGGGACCCCGGTCCTATTCTTTACATCGCATACAATCTACTGCAATTGTTCTTTACCGTTTTCTTCGCAAACAATCATCTTCCACACAATACGGCTAATCCTTTGTTACAGTAAGTCGGTGAGATTGACAACCTCACTGCTTTGTTGGGGCTAAGTAATTTGGTTGTGTTGTGTGCAGGTTCCACGTTGGCGCCGAATCCCTGGTGTTGCGCTGCGCATCACATTTGGCCACCATCAACCTTCAACGTGTTTGGCTCCTCCCCGGTTGATAAACCCTGGTTTCTTCTCGAGGAAAACTTGCCACCGTGCGCACACCTTCCTCTTGGGGTTCCCAACGGACGGTGCTTTACCGTCACAAGCCCCCGCTTGATCAACACAGTTAAACCAATCCACGACGGTTTAGGGTTTTCACCGTATGATCGAAACATCCTACGCGTAATTGAGCCTAATAGACAGAAAGATGATAGGAAGCTAACCCAAAAAGAGGCCTAAAAACCAACATTAAGTTAATTCCCCGAACATCCCTCTTAGGACTAGTAAACTATACCTTACGACTACCGGATCGTTTCAACCCGCTTGCAAGGCCTAACCATACTGGGATATTAAACTAATCCTTGAGAAAACAAGGAGCAACTATAACGGATTGGATCTACTAAACGACGAACAAGCAAGGTGTTGCCCTTACACCTAGATAGGTATAAGGGCAGCTAGATATCGAGGGACAGCATAGCTAAGCAAATATGCGTAAGAAAAGCATCAATGCAAGCCCCAAAACATCTATGATAAGTAGTGTTGCTCGCCATCAATAACGCTTCAGCACGAGCAACACAAGATAAACGAATAAACGTACGCCGCCTAGATCGCAAGATGCGATCTAGGCAGCATGATGCTTACCCGGAAGAAACCCTCGAAACAAGGGGTGCCATGCGCCTAGTTTGTGTTTGTTGTGAACGTGATTGTCCTCCTCTTCTTTCTCAATAACCCTAGGTACATATTTATAGTCCAAGGGACCCCTAATTCGGGCGTGCACCTAACCGTACACAAGTTAAACTCTATCTTAATTCTAAACTAAGATGCAATCTACTATAATTTACAGATACACGGGCAATCTAGCTCCAAACTCTTCGCGCAAGGCCGCCTCAGACGCTTCACGTGTACATCCCAAAGCCCATCTCCCCTACGGCCCATCTCCCGATTTGGCCAAAATCCGGTGGTAACATCTTGCCATAGCCGACGCTTTAGTGGGCTTCCGGGCTTCATAATCTTCGTTATGGGCCTTCAGTAAACCCCGGGTACTATCTTCGGCAGGCCCATCTGGGATCCTATGTCAGCCACAGCTCCGCATCGGGGACAAACAGCGACAAGCACAAGGCGCAGTTCGGGGAGCTCTTGGGCAGCGCCAACGCCATTGTGAAGAGCCGCAGCGACGCGATCAACCGCTCCTTCTCCTCGTCCACGTTCTCACCTCCCGCCGCGCCCTCCGCGTCCGCTGCCGCGGGCCTCGCCGAAGGGACGACTTCAGTCGCCTCGGCTTCGCTCGAGCTCGGCAACACGCCCGCGTGGCCAGGACAGCGTGGCAGGCGTGGCTCGGCCATGGCGGGCTCGTCGACGTCGAGTCCGGCGGCACCACGGCAATTTCGGCTCCGGCGACTTCCAACAGGGATAAAAAAAGGAGGCGGCGGCATCGAGGGCGACAGCGAAACTTGGCTAGGCGAGCTCCAATCCGGCGGGCAGCGATAGAAGTATCCATGGCAAAAAGCAAACAAAGGAGGCAGAGGAGAGAAGATGTGGGGGCCTTGTGGTTCCATTTTCTGTCACTCCCAAATGGGCAAGGAGCGGATAGGACATGATGTAGTAGTACGTCGGCGCTCGTCCGGCTCGCCCCAAAAACCTCCCAGAATTGGGCTGGCTTTGGGTCTTGCCGGACACCACAGCCGTCCATTTTCAGTTTAGGTCCGTCCGTTGGAGCTGGTTTTACCTAAACGGACAAGGGTGGGCAGTTTGGGTCAAAGGTTTGGGTCTTCCATTGGAGATGGCCTCAAGTCCCATGTAATGGTTAGAAGGTATTTTCACAGAGTAATACTTTTTCTCTCTTCTTTTTCTGTTTTAACAGAGCTAAGTGCACTGAAAATGAACTAACATTGATCTACCCTGCAAGTCTACATTCAAACACTGAAACAACATAAATGCAGGAATTCTGAACTTGAACAAATATATACGCTGCAAATCTCTATCAAAACACTGATTTTTTTAAGAGAAGGTGTTATATTTTCGAAGTCATTTTTTTTGTAGAATACACTATATGTCTTTTTTGTGAACAAATCTGATGCAAACTACAAAATACGAAACAGAGCTCTCTTTCATATTAATATCCTCCGACGGCTCTCCAAGTCTAACTTTGTCAAAATTTATAATTACACAAATTTCAAGAAAAAAATGATGAGCATAACTCATTCATCGTCCATGCCATGCAGTTTTCTGAAATTTCTTTTAAAAGTTTCAGCTTTTTGTTAGGGA
The DNA here is from genome assembly GCA_030979885.1 of Lolium multiflorum. Lineage (NCBI taxonomy): Eukaryota > Viridiplantae > Streptophyta > Magnoliopsida > Poales > Poaceae > Lolium > Lolium multiflorum. Next base: position 184,729 of record JAUUTY010000547.1, on the reverse strand, counting down.
CAAAAACTTTAAGAGTAAAATTGAAGGAAGATATATTTACCCTTTTTATTTGCACATTTTCTTTCCGATGTAACGCACGGACATTTTTCCTACTCTGGATAAAGATGAGCAGCTTTTTAAAGGAAGGGGATACCATATGAAGGTTAGCACCGTCCAACAGAGTCACGGGTCTGACGTGCCCGTGCTGGTGTTCACCAACGCGGAAACGGCACTTATCATATGAAGGTTAGCACCGTCCAACGTAAGAGCATCTCCAGTGGAAATGGCACTTACCATATGAAGGTTAGCACCGTCCGACATAAGAGGATCCAGTTGCGTCCCCGAACGGCGTCGGATAGAGCGTTTGAGGGACGCCTCCGCTTCGTACTGCGTTTGGGGCGCGTCGCTGATCAGCCGCGCCCCCGCGTGCCCCAAATATTAAAATAACTCTTTTTTTTGCATTTTTATTTCAATAAAGAGAAAGAATTTATAGATAGAATCGAGATTTTGAAAGTAGTGTAACATGTTGAAACAAATTAAACATAAAACTGCCAAAATTTATGTTCAAACTAATTTTTAAACTACTTATTCTTTGATGGCCCCGCCTCGTCATCCTCACGGAGGCGCTTCCTGCTCGTCACCTATTCCGAAGAGGTAGTGACGTTCGACGCGTCCGATGAGCTTGTGTCCCCCTCCGACGAGTAGTCCTTGGTGTCTTCATCGTCGTCGGTACACGCCGGCTGCTCCTTGGCCTTCGCAGGGGCCTTGCCTCCTTCTTTACCGTTGTCGCCTCCTCGGCCGCCTCCTCCGCCTCCAGCCATCTCCACCTGGCATCTCCATCCTCTTCCTCTTCCTCCTCCTCATGGTCGTCGTCGGCGACGGTCTCCCCCTCCTCCTACTATCCGACCGTCGGCAGGGAACTAGAGCAGCTAGGCATGGCAGTTCTTTCCCACCAATGGCGCCATCCCGACGGCTTACCCTCGGTATCGGAGTCCGATGGGAGAGAGAGAGAGAGGTTGATCATGGTCAGAGAGAAGAGGTTGCTCAGTCGTAGAGATGAAGGGCGTTGGCCGGTTGCAGATCCGAATGCGCAGACGTAGGGGTCTTATTGAGAGAGGATGAATGGCGGCGCAGATATCGAAGAGGGTTGCGGTTGCTCTTCCGCGGAGTTCGCGCGTCGATCGACGCAGTTGCCTCCGGCGGTTCCCCTTCCCGGCAACTGCACCATGACCGTGTTATCACCAGAATTTGACCAAGTCAGAGGTGGGCCGCGATCAAGATGGACTTGAAGATATACATATAAAAGAGATACGTGAATCGGCCTTGTTTACTAAGTTTGGGCTAGTTAGCCCGTGTACTTTGTAGGCTTCGTAGAAGTTAGAATTTATCTCGTGCACGGTGGTGCACGCCCACATTAGAAAGTCCCCGACTATAAATATGTACCTAGGTTTATGGAATAAACAACAACCAACGCTCAACACAAACCAATCTCGGCGCACCGCCAACTCCTTCGTCTCCCGGGCAAGCACCATGCTGCCTAGATCAGCACAATCTATGCAGCACGAGCCTGCCTAGTTGCTCATGCGTTGCTCGCTGAAGCCTTTTTTGATGGCGAGCAACGTAGTTATCATAGATGTTAGGGTTAGCATTGTTCCAGTATCATATGCTGTCGTAGTGCAACCCTTGCGCATCTAGCCGTCCCTTTACCTCATCATGGGCAGGGCTGCACCCCGCTTGATCGTTATTTAGTAGATCTGATCCGTTACTTGTGTCCCTGATTCATCAAGGATTAGTTTAATATCTGCAATAGTTAGGCTTACCAAGGGTTGGAGGATCCAGCGGTACGTATGGTGTAGTTTGCTGCCCCTAGACAGAACGTTCCGAGGATCAACCTGTGTTGGGTTTCTTTAGTCTTGTCTAGGGTTGGCTTACTGCTACCGGCGTGAGCGAGGTCTAATCGTGAGTAGATGATCCGACATGGTGAAAACCCCGATCGTCGTGATCTCATATGCTTTATCATGATCACAGACCACCATATATTCGGCCACCTCAGACGAATCATGGGTGGATCGGCCCATGAGCCGATTCACAGACAACCTCGAGAGCCGATCGAGGCTCGTATTTAACGTGTACTTGTGTGCCCTGCCAGGAAACCAAGCGAGGCATCATCCACACCTTCCCGACCAGGTATAGGTCGGCACGCCCTTGCAACCGCATCGGCGCGCGACCAGGAGGCTTTGCGGGCCGTCGCTCCGAGGACCGCCAGCCGCAGCCCTAGTCGTTCCCGGCTCTACGGTGCTGACCTAACGCCCGCCGGTGGGTTTCTATACGTCAACACATTCTCGCACGCCCGGTGGGACAATCTTCAACGACAACCACTCGCCATCCACACGTAGAGATGGCGAAAAGCACCCGTCGTATGAGGATCGGAATGGCTCGTTGTCCTCCGCGGTCGACCTCATCGGCTCTCCCCACGACGCCCGTCCCATGGCAGCGCCATGTGGTGGAACTCGGGTGCCCACCCCGGTGAAGGCAACGATGAGGCTCGGCTGCTCTCACAAGAAGGATGAAGAAGAAGCCGATCCCAGCAATCGGACCACATTGCACGCACCACCAGCTCTCCCGGTATTCGGCGTCGACCTCACAGGTGACGGAAAGTTGGGGTTTGGGTTCACCTCGGCTGACGAGCTAGAGGAAGTCGACATCGGCCCCGGGGATAAGCCGCGACCGACTTTTATCAGCAGGAAGTTAGACCCACAGCTCAGGGGTGGTGGCTCTATTGAAAGAATATCCAGATTGCTTCGCATGGGACTACACGGAGATGCCTGGGCTGGACAGGAGCATCATCGAACATCGACTCCCCCTGAAAAAAGGATTTCGGCCCTTCCAGCAATGAGCACGGCAAATGAAGGCCGAAATCCTAGAGGAGGTCAAAAAGGAAATCGAGAAGATGTTGGTCGCCGGATTCATCAGGCCATGCGTGCGGAATGGATATCCGCATCGCTCCGGTAGAAAGAAGGACGGCCGGTGCGTGTGGCTATCGACTTCCGAGACCTTAACAGGCTACTCCAAAAGATGAATACCCGATGCCCGTGGCGGAGACTTTGATCAATGCAGCCGCTGGCCACAAGGTTTTAAGCTTCATGGATATAACGCGGCTACAAACAGATCTTCATGGCCCCAAGACATACACAAGACCGTATTCGTAGTACCAGGGCGTAGGGCTTGTTTGAATATGTGGTCATGACCTTCGGGTTAAAGAATGCCGGCGCGACGTATCAAGAGCCATGAACTATATATTCCACGATCTGACGGCAAGCTGGTGGAGATCTACATTGATGATGTGGTGGTCAAATCTGTCTCCATGAGGACACTTGGAAGATCTACGACATGTACTAGACCGAACTCGAAAGTTCGGACTGAGAATGAACCCAAAGAAGTGTGCCTTTGGGGTGACGGCCGGCCAGTTTTTAGGATTTTTGGTCCATGAGCGAGAATTGAGATCGGCTGAAGAGTCGAGGCGGTGCGCACCATGCAGCCGCCCACTACGAAGAAGGAACTACAACGTCTTATCGGCAAGATCAACCGTTCGCCGATTCATCTCAACTGTCAGGACGGACGAGCTGTTCATGGGTTTAGTGAAGACTAAGTCCGATGACGAATTTCACTGGGGGCGAACAGCAGCAGGCGTTCGATGACATCAAACGGTATCGACGACACCGCCCGTGCTAGTGCCGCCCCAACAAGACAAAGCCGTTCTACATTTACTTGTCGGTAGCTGACACATCCATCGCCTCGGTGGTGGTGCAACTCTACGACGGCGTTGAGAGGGTCGTTTTCTACCTCGAAGGATGTTGGACGCGGAGACAAGGTATCCCGAGGTCGAGAAATTGTGCCTCTGTCTGTTCTTCACCTGTACCAAGCTGCACCATATCCTTTTGACGGCAGAGATCTTCGTCATATGCAAGTCCGACGTTGTCAAGCACATGTTGTCGGCCCCGTGTTGAAAGGACGATTGGGTAAATGGATGTTGGCGTTGTCGAATTCGCACCACGGTATCACTGCGAAAGCTTTCAAAGGACACATTAGTCGATCTCATAGCTGAGCAATCAATACCAATATAGCAGCACTATCCATACGTGCATGGGCTATGTTCTTCGACGGATCGGTTTGCGACGGTGGTTGCGGCATCGGTATTCTCGTCGTATCGCCAGAGGGACGGAATACCCTTCTCCATCAAGTCGACCCCTGCACCAACAACGGGCGGAGTATGAAGCGATATGAAAGGGGATGGAGTTGCTACTAGAAGCTGGAGCGGAAGCGAGAACTGTTTGGAGATTCCAAGTTGGTGATCAACCAGCTCACGGATGAATATAAGTGCGAGAGTGAATCGCTTTTCCCATATTGGATGGAATGCCGTGAGCTAATGACACGGTTCGATACATCAACTTCATTGGGTTCCAAGATCCCAGAATACCAGGCCAACAACCTCGCGCAAATGGCGTCAGGCTACATAGATACACCGAGGGGTCGAAGTTCAGGTCCATGGAACAAGATGATTGGAGAGCCGAAATCTTCAAATACTTAAAAGATTCGGCTCGGGGGGCACCTAAGCGGGTAAGATACAAAGCCATGAAGTATGTCCTCATAGGAGACGACATGTTCTACAGGACGTTGGAAGGGTTACTACTCAAGTGCCTGGGACCAAAGTCTAATCGGCTCTTACATGAGGTGCATGAAGGCGCCTGTGGAACTCACACAAAATGAAGTGGCTAATTAGGCGTTCAGGGTTTTATTGGCCCACCATGCTTGAGGATTGCTTCAATTACTACAAAGGATGCCAGGCATGCCAGATGTTCGGAAAGATTCAGATGGTACCAGCATCAGCAATGAACCCGATCATCAAACCTTGGCCATTCCGAGGAGGGGGTATGGACATGATTGGAAAAATCCATCCGGCTTCGAGTAAGAAACATGAATTATTTGGCCATCACGATTACTTCACCAAGTGGGTGGAGGCTTCCCATGAAAAAGGTAAAATCAGAAGATGTGATTAAATCTTGTGAAAGAACACGTGATTCATAGGTTTGGGATGCCCCAAACCATCACGACCGATGGAGGCTCGGTCTTTGTGTCTAAAGAGTTCAGGGGTTCTGCGATGACATGGGGATTAAGCTGATCCGATCATCTCCGTACTATGCTCAGCGAACGGGCAGCGGAGGCGTCCAATCAGAGTTTAATCAAGCTTATCAAGAGAAAGATTGAAGAAAACCCAAGGGATTGGCATGAGAAGTATCGGAGGCGTTGTGGGCCTACCGCATGTCATGCCATGGAGCTATAAAACCAACCGTACCAGCTTGTTTATGGGCAAGAGCCGTATTACCTTGGGAGATTACGGCTGGATCAAGACGTGTCACGTTTCGTAACGACCACGACGTACGAATATGCAACTTTGATGAGAGACACCATTGAAGACGAAGAGCTTAGGCTTTGGTCGTTGGAAAAGATCAAGGAAAACAAGGCCCGGTAGCTCGGGCCTACAATAAGAAGGTTAGGCCAAAGGAGTTCCAAGTTGGCCCTGGTATGGGAAGCTGTGTTGCCGTTAGGAACCAGGGACAAGGCATATGGCAAGTGGTCTCCTAATTGGCACGGTCCGTACAAAGTCGTCCAAGCCTTGAAGGGTAATGCATACATGTTGGAAGAATTAGACGGGCAGAAGTTGGCCGTAAACGGTCAACACCTCAAGAAATATTTCCAGCATGTGGGATGATGGGCACTAGGAGGGAGTCAGAATCACAAAAGGGGAACGATCCAGTATGGGGGCCGATGCATCGGAAGTAAGGGCCATGCAATCGGTCGAAAAAAGAAGCCGATGTCGCCGCCTCGACTCCAACAATTATGGTGTTCAGTTTAGCCTCACGAGTGCCCTGGAGCACGTCTTTGCTGGTGTCCTCGCCTTGACTAAGGCTCGGGGGGCAGCTGATCTAGTGGATGCTCCATATTCTCAAGAGCCGATTGGGGATTGCTGCAAGAAAGGGAAGGAGACTGGTTGCTCAGGTTAGCCGATGAACAATCATCGGCTGTGGAATTGCAAAAAACCATGGTCAGAAAAATGATCATCCGATTCGTTTGCTATCGGTCCTGGTGTGGTGAGCAGGAAGATGGAGATTGAGTTAATGAAAGAAAGATCGAACGAACAATTCTTATTAATTCAAAGATACGGCTTTACAAGAAGAGCCGATGGCTCTCAAAAGAGGGATCTGGTGCCTAGTGCACTACTAACGCTAGTCCTACTCCACTAGTCGGCTGTCTTCATCATCGCCGTCGTCATCGGCTTGCTCCCCGGAAGCCTCGCCATCGCTGTCCCAGCCCGTCGGCCGGAGCTTCCTCCTCCCCGTCATCACATCCTCGCTATCCGCCCAGGTGCGGAGGCGCTGCTGGAGGATATCCCGCGGAGGAGGAATCGTCTTCCTCCTCCCTCATCCTCCTCTTCCTCGTCATCATCGCCTCGCCGTCCGCCCACATGCGGGAGCGCTTCTTCGGCGGGAGCTGGTGGAGGGGGAAACTTCAGTCCCTTCCGCTCTTTTTTCTTCCTTCTCCTGCGGAGGATGGGGTTCGCCCCGGAGCGAGGATCGTCCCCTTCCTTGTTCTTCGGCGCTGATTGGATGGAGAAGTGGAAGCGGAGGAGGAAGAGGAAGACATTGCTATGAAGGCAGGGTTTTTTGGTGTCACTGGAGCAGAGGAAGGGATAAAGAGAACTGGTCACTTGGCATGGTTAAATAATGAGGAGCTTAGTGGGGATTCAATGCCATTGCAGTTTCCAAGGAAGTGATGTTAAAGCTGTCAAATTTCACAGAGAAGTGGGGAAGACAAGGCGCCATGATGACGGTTGTTTAACGGTTCTGCCACGACATGACCCGGCGAAAGAAAGCGTAATGATTTTGGAAATGTCATTTCCAAAACCAGGGGGGCATGTGTTATCACCGATTTGACCAAGTCGAGGTGGGCCGCGATCAAGATGGACTTGAAGATATACATATAAAAGAGATACGTGAATCGCCTTGTTACTGGGCTAGTTAGCCCGTGTATCTTTGTAGTAGGCTCGAGAAGTTAGAATTTATCTCGTGCACGGTGGTGCACGCCCACATTAGAAAGTCCCCCGGACTATAAATATGTACCTAGGGTTTATGGAATAAACAACAACCAACGTTCAACACAAACCATCTCGCGCATCGCCAACTCCTTCGTCTTCGAGGGGTAAGCACCATGCCTAGATCGCATCTCGCGATCTAGGCAGCACAGCCTGCCTAGTTGTTCATGCGCGCTGCTCGATCAAGCCTTTTGATGGCGAGCAACGTAGTTATCATAGATGTGTTAGGGTTAGCATTGTTCCTAGTATCATATGCTGTCGTAGTGTAACCCTTGCGCATCTAGCCGTCCTGTACCTCATCATGGGTGCGTGCGCGGCACCCCGATCGATATTTTAGTAGATCTGATCCGTTACGGTCGCCTCCTTGATTCATCAAGGATTAGTTTAATATCCGCAATAGTTAGGCCTTACAAAGGGTTGGAGGATCCGGCGGCATGCAGGGTGTAGTTTGCTGCCCCTAGACAGACGTTCCGAGGATCAACCTAGTGTTGGTTTTTAGGCCTTGTCTAGGGCTGGCTTACGTTTACCGTGCGTGAGCGCGAGGCCCAATCGTGAGTAGGATGATCCGATTATGCGGTGAAAACCCCAGATCGTCGTGGGTCTCATATGCTTTATCATGAAGCACCACCATATATTCGGCCACCTCTGACGAATCATGGGTGGATCGGCTCCATGAGCCGATTCACAGAACCCTGAGAGCCGATCGAGGCTCGTATTTAACGTGTACGTGTGTGCCCTGCAGAAACTAAGCGAGGCATCATCCACACCTCCTCACCTGTGAAGGTGGCACGCCCCTGCAACCCGCATCGGCGCGCGATCAGGAGGCTTTGCGGGCGCTTTGCGGGCCAGCCGCAGCCCTAGTCGTTCCCGGCTCTACGGTGTTGACCAGTCACTGCCCGCCGGTGGGTTTCTGACGTCAACAGACCGCGCGTCAATAATAATTCCGTCGCGAGGTAGGCGACAGTTGGGCGTCATTGTATGTCAATGACGTGTCGGGCCCGCCACTCCCGACCTGATTTCTCGCTCTGTCCGGCGCGCCCGAAGCGCCCCATGTGGAGCGGGAACAGGCTCGAGCCGCCGGACAGCATATTGGACCGCGTCGGACGGAAGGGGACTTTGCGACGGGGCCGAAAAAATATTCAGCGGCGCATCTCACGGGGAACCAGCCAATTGTCTCTTTCACGGGTCCTCCCGTGCATTGATTCATTATGTATCATTGTATATCAACCTGAAACCCAATAAAACTTAATAAAATAAAGTGGTGTGTATCTTAAAGCAGGTAATCGACCGCACAAACATGCACACAAAACCTTCTGTGCATGGAACAAAAGCATTTGTCAACACACGAACGGTTTGTGGGGTATGTTGTATACGGCTTGTATGTGTGTGTGCTTCGTTGTTTAACACCCCTATTTAATTGTCCATTAATTGGTCACTAAACGAATGAAATAGACATACCGGCCGCTCCCCTCTCTCTCAACAAATATTGTATGCCCTCCGTTCTATATACACTAACTTAGTACAACTTTGTACTAAATCGGTTATACTAAATGAGCGTCAATTCATATTTAAGACTAAAGTGTCTTCATAACTGTGCATAATATAATCAGATCATTGAATTACTGAATTAGGCTATATTTAGGAAAGCTCTACTCCTCTCCACTTCACTCTCCCAGTCTATCTCTCAACTCCACTCCACCAACAAACTCCAAAGCAGCCTAAAAGGTGTTGGGCTCTTGAGTTAGCTGCAGATTCAGATTTTTTTTTGAAGAATCAACGGGGGGCGATCGCCCACCTGAACTCAGTTTTCATTAATTAACGGGGAGGGGGGGGGGGGGTTACAAGAGGTGCGACACCAGGGGGCCGTAAGCCAATAATCCTGGGTCTGGGAGGCGGCATACCGCGCACATCAAGAAGGGGAGCCAACTAGAGGAGGGGTACACGTATTTAAGGGGGGCTAAGAGATATATCCACACCAAGCTAGCAGGGGGGTCGTGTCGACACTAGAGGGGGCGCGGACGATCCACTGGCGGAGGTGGTCGGCCACCGTATCCAACACGCGCGTGGTAGACATGAGATCTGCGTCGAAGACCATTCTATTGCGGGATTTCCAGATGGACCACAACAAGGCAAGGATGGTGGTGTTACGTGCTTTCGGGTGCATGGGAGGTAAGTCTTCGGAGAGAGCATCGAGGAGGCCCAGCACGTCGTTGTCAGTCCGGGGGCGCCCCGAGGGAGAGATGATATTCCACAAGGGGCGGAGGCGGGGGCAGCCAACGAACAGGTGCGAGATGTCTTCCGGCTGGCCGGGGCAGAAGGGGCAATCCATGGAGGGCACACACCTGAAACGATGCAGCAGCGCACGCGTCCTTGTTTTCTGGAGGCGCATGATCCAGAAGAACACCTTCACTTTGAGGGGCGCGAAGCAGTTCCAGTTGACATCCTGGCCCGGGACGATACAACCGGAGGAGTGAAGAGCCCGGTAGACGCACCCGTGGAGAAGTCAACAGATGGGCCGAGGGCGACGAAGCAAACGTCTGGTGACACCGTGAGGGAGATCCGAGAGAGGCAAGCATGTATAAACTCCATCTCCCCCGAGGCTGCTGCCGACACCCGGTGAACGAGCGGGATACCCACGGTGCCGCTTTCGAGGGCATCGGCGACGGTGGCGAGGGGGGCGGAGACTGTGCGAGAAGGCCGCGGGGAGGGCCGCCGACAGGGGGCCCAGCTGGGTCCAAGCATCATGCCAGAGCGACGTGGAGCACCCATCGCGGGGCTCGACTTTCGTAATGGAGCGGTACAGCGGGATAAGCGACTGGAAGCATTTCCAAGCGGGGGTGGCCGCCTAGGGGTGTTCACCGAGATAACTCCACTCCACCCATCTGGTCCACGGAGAGTCCCGCCCCGAGAATAGCCCATGGACCGCTTTCAGCAGGAGGCACTTGTTCTGAAGTCCAAGATGCCATCTTATTTAGAAATGACTAGGGAGCCATCTTATTTAGAAATACCACATCTAGAAGAAGTGACGGAGCGTGAACAAAATACAAGAGGGTGCTGATTTCATACAAAACATCAAACAAGCATAAAAATTGGGGAAGTCATAGAACAGATGTAAAGATAATACTAGATGGCAATGTCATGCTGGTATATATATGTATCTTGTTCACACAAATACAACAGATATAACAGGTTAGAATATACCTGAGTATTGTGGACAAGTATTTTTTTATGCTCCAAAAGAAAAGATCGCTTATAATGACCAAAAGACAACTAAGCACGACCAATAACTATCTAGAGAAACTAGTAGGCTTTGGCGCGCGGCACGCCGCGCCCGTGGGGGCATATTTTTTGAAAATTCACTAAATGTTTGTCGTTTGGTTATTTTCTCTAAATGGCACGAATATCGGGTAAATATATTAAATTTTCCAAAAAAAAATTGCGGGAAGTTGCGTCGAAGAATTACCACGAGAGGAGGGAAAAAGCGCAGCGGCATGTCGCGCCCGTGGCGGCATTTTATTCCCTTTTTTCAAAATTCACTAAATATTTGACGTTCGGCCGTTTGCTCTAAATGGCGCGAATATTGGGTAAATATATTAAATTGTCCAAGGTTTTTTGCGGGAAGTTGCGTGGAAGAATTACCGCGAGAGCAGGAAAAAAGGGCGGCGTCACGCCGCGCCCGTGGCGACAGTTTATTCGCTTTTTTGAAAATTCAATAAATATTCGCCGTTTGGCCGTTTGCTCGAAATATCTAGAATATTCGGTAAATATATTCAATTGTCAAGTTTTTTTTGGCAGGAAGTTGCGTCGAAGAATTACCGTCATAGGAGGAAAAAAAAAGTTGGCACCGTTCACAAGCTTGGTCCATATGTATTGTTCCTTGTACTGTTCATCTCTACTTTTCATCACACGGCATTGTTCATTGCCTGCATTGTAGCACCCTGGCGAGCTCATGGTGCCCTGCACTGTACACCGAACACTGTGCACCCACCGGCACTGTTCATCAACACTGTTCATCGCGGGGTACTGTTCAGCACTGTTTTCTGTAGCAGACTGCCTGCGTGTCACGTTCTGTTTGGCAAAAAATAGCACATGAATAGTGACGTGTGAAGTGGAGCTGCTCACAGCGCTTGAAAACAGCCAGCTTTTATATAGTGTATGTATGCTCTTCTGTTATCCTTGACTTTGAAGTAAGCAATTAAATCTTCATATGGATTTTTTGAAGCAATTTTCCGTTCCATCTGTAGCAGCATTGCTACCTACAGACTGTACCCAAATCAAAAAGAATGCATTTTAACCAATTTTATTGAGAAAAATATATATATCCACAATACCAAATGTATATCATCTTAAAATATGCCTCATGATGAATCTAGTGGCACTAATTTAACATTCTGGATTTTGATATTCTTTCATACAAACCTGGTCAAAATTACATGGTTTGACTTTAGAAAACCTAATACGCATTGTATTTTGGCACAGAGGGAGTAAATAGAACTGAGTTGGTAGTTGGAACAGTGAGGTATCAGGACCCACCAGGGACCGCGGAATCAATCGCAAGGGCTGATAATTCTTAGATGTACGAGAGAGAATTATGTTATGACTCATTCAACTTAAGCAGTGTTGGTTTTGCACGTCTATGGTTGTAATTATGGTTGCATTTTTCGGGTGCAAAGTTTTTCAAGGAGATAGTAACTGGGTATTTCCCTACGCCCCACAGGCAAGACCCATTTTTTTTTGGCAAACAACGACTTCCATTAATTAATCATCACGCTTACAATCATTTTGCAGACATTGTACTAGAAAGGTAGAAATATAATTTATCCATAGACACCTATGTCTACTAGATGACGCCTGCTTAGCACACAGATGTGCTCCTTCATTTACCTTCCGCCCGATGAAATCAAGCTTAAAAAACTCCATGTCGGAACTTAGTTCTTAAATCTCATGAAGGATTGCCGCTATTTCAGATCTCCCATTGGATCGATCCTTCCAGAGGCTAACAACTTCTTTGGCATCCGTCTCCACCTCCACTCGAGATAAGCCAAGGTCTGCCGCCAATCTTACACCATCACGAACCGCCAAAGCCTCCATTGTCAGGCAATTAGCAACATAACCATACCATATAGCTTGAGCTCTCAATAAAGATCCTGCATGGTCACAGATTAGAAGACCAGAAGAACCTTCGTCAGATGTCGCATTGAAACCTGCATCCACATTGAACTTGATAGTATCATGTACTGGTGGCTTCAGGGACGGAGCCAGGAATGAAGTATAAGGGGGCAATCTTAATATGAGGGGGGCAGAACTAGCTAAAATCACACAAATAAGGAGCTGCCATGATTTGTGTTCAAAGGAAAATCATGATCATAGAGGGGGCTACGCCCCCCCCCATCTCCCCTTGTCTCCGTCCCTGGGTGGCTTCCACCTTGGACTCTCTTGTGAAATACTGAGCACCTAGTCAGGGCAATAGCTGTAAGATCAATCGTAATGTCAGTTGTCCATTTAACTGCTTCAGATAGTGACCTTGATCTTTCACCATGATCCATGTCATTCCTCTCTGACCAAACAACCCATCCTCCACATAATATAACAACCGCTGCACTAGGATCAAATTGTGTGCTATCCACTAAATCCATGGCCCAGCTAGAAGGGTGTAGTACTGGCAACTTTACAGAAGTAACAACCTTGATTTCTTGCCAGAATATTTTTGCCCAGGTGCACTCAAAAAGAGCATGGTGGATAGACCGGCTTGTCCACATTCACGGCAATATCCCAACTTCTCAATGTGCCTATTTTCGAAAACCTCGCGACATGGAATAAATCCTTTAATAACTCGCCACCAAAAGTTCCTAATATTAGGTGGTACTTTCAATTTCCAGAGCTTTCAGAAAACTTGCTCAGCTCCCCCCGATCCCATTATAGAGTTTATAACCTTGTTTGCTTGCAGCAAGGCCCTGTATGCCGAGCGTACAGTAAAATTACCATGTCTCTCTAGGTGCCATGCCCATATGTCCTCCTCTAGCCTTCCAGTTTGTATTTTCACAATAGCTTAAACATCAACCGACTCAAACTGTGTTGTTAATAGCTCCTCCTTCCACTCCCTAGTCTGCTGATCTAATAGATCTTGTACCACCGTGACATCAGAATTTGTCTTCATGACTAATGGCTTCCTTCCTGGATTAGTCGGGATCCAAGGATCATCCCAAATTCTAGTATTTGCACCATCATCAATTCTCTTTACTAGCCCCAACTCCAGAGCCTCCCGGCCATACAAAATCGTTCCAAGTATGAGATGCGTTCCTTTTAATTCTGGCTATCATAAAATGATCATTATGGTAATACTTTCCTTTCAAAACTCTTGCACATAGAGAGTTTGGATTAGAAATCAATTGCCACACTTGTTTGGCTAACATAGCTTTATTGAAGAGTATGGAATCCTTGTAACCCATACCTCCACACGATTTGGGAATAGCAAGTTGAGACCATTTAACCCAATGCATCTTCCTCTTAGTATCATCTCCACCCAAAAAAAAACAAGCAACCACTGCTGCTATCTTTTTGCACAATTTTTTAGACAGCTTGAAACAACTCATAGAATATGTGAGAATTGCCTGACAAATTGATTTGATCAATACTTCTCTTCCTGCCATATTCTGTACCCGTGGCGCCCGGCCTGCCACTAGTTTCTTGACAGTGGCTACAATATGCTCAAACTGATCATCCGTTGATCGCCTAGAGCCGTTGGTAGACCCAAGTATTTCTCCACCAAGGCCTTAGTAGAGATTTCAGTGCCCCGATGAACTTCCAGCTCCATATTATCATCCGAATTAGCACTGAAAAAATGGCCGACTTCTGTTTGTTAACCATTTGTCCCGAACCAATTCGATACCTTTCCAATATCTCCTGCAACCTATTGGCCCCTGCCGATGTTGCTTGTGTGAACACCATACAATCATCTGTGAACAACAAATGCGAAATCCATGGGCAATGAATACCCACCCTTACTCCAGCACCATAATATTTTAGCATACAAGAAAACCCCTCCGCACAAATCAAGAAAAGATACGGTGAAATTGTGTCACCTTGCCTAAATCTCCTTGAAGGTTTAAATGTCTCCGAATAACAACCATTAACTCTCACCGAAAAAGAGACTGTCTCCACACAAGCCATCACTATCTCTATCCATTCACTTGCAAAGCCAAGTTTAGTCATGATAGCTCGTAAATATGACCATTCCACCCGGTCATATGCTTTAGCCATGTCTAACTTCACCGAACACATTCCAGATTTTTTTTCCTTTCTTCCTCTTCAAATAACTCTCAGAGGCAAGGATTACATTGTCCGAGATTAGGCGTCTCGGGACAAATGCACTCTGCTCTTCCGATATTAATTCCTCTAGCATAGGTCTTAGGCGCAAGGCCAACACCTTAGATGCTAATTTGTAAAGCACATTGCAAAGGGATATTGGTCTAAACTGAGACATATCTTGCGGATTCTTAACCTTAGGAATAAGGACCATGACCGTTGACAAAGGATTAACTTGTCAATGCCTACAGATTGTAGACTAGGGTTTTGCTAGAAGTAGAGGGCAAGTAGATCTCGAAGGCTTAGGCGAAAAGTACTCGGTGATTATGAAAAATAGGGTTCTGTTGATAGTAGTCTCGATCTCTTGTCCCTCGACTCCCCCTTATATAGGAGGTGGAGCCGAGGGTTTCGTTTTGTACAAGTTAGAGTCCGGGACGGTTTCTAACTCATCCCGCCGATTACAAATAACTCTTCCTATTACAACTCTAGCTTTCCTTAATATATCTTCCCGAATCTTCTTATTCTTCGGATAGTGGGCCTTCAGAAACTCCGGGTACTATCTTCGGCAGGCCCATTTGGGATGCCTATGTCAGATCTGATTTTGCTTGAATCGTAGAGTCAAGGAAATCTCGACTGTTATATATTTATTCGAGAGCTTTTATTTATGCTTCTTCACATAAAATTCTATATTGTACAGGGATAACGGTAGTTGGGGCTAGTTCATCCGACGGATCAGGTACTAGTTAACCGCTCTAGTGGCAATCCGCAAAAACCTACTTCAAGATCACGTCCCCGACATGATCTCGGATACTGGTGTAAACTTCGACAGTGCCGCTTAAGGTCTTACCATTCGTCGAGTCCCAAATAAATTTATCGGTACCTAACGCGTCCGTTAGATTTTTCTTCGTATCTGTTGATACGGATAAAAGTAGCAGAGCGCAGTCTTTGGCGATGCCACGCCAGAACGGATCTGTCTTACCTTCGCAAATTTGCGGCATTCAGAAATTGATCGCAACTTTGGCGTTCGAGAATATATTGTCGAGTGCTTTTCGCCTTTGGAATAGCACATTTTATCGAGTCATATTTGATGACTTTATTTTGTCTTCCGATGGGAGTATATGTAGAGTTAACTGTGTAACTCGAAATATACTCACTTTTTCTATTTTGAAAAATTCATCGGGCACGCGAACAATGCCCGATGGGAGTAGCCCCAAGGCTACAGCCAAGAACTTGTGCTTGGGTGTAGGCTCCATGATTAGTATCCTTTGCCGCTATATTTATAATCCTTCTCGATATTTTTATATTTATCGGGTGCGCGACCAGCGCTCCCGATGGGAGTAGCCCCGAGGCTATGAACAAATTCTTGGATTTGGTCATAGGCTCTCGCCATTGCTATATTGTCATACTCGAAATTTTCTATTTTTCCAAAGTAGCCCCGAGCGTTTGGGCAAAAACTTGTATTTGATCAAAGGCTCCAAAAGTATTCAAATGATTTACCCTGTCGCCATTCTCTTTTTATTTTTCTTGTCGACATATTTTCCTTTGTCAAATTCTCTTCATCTCTATCAATAATTGGGATTTTTTCTGCCTTGTGGGTCCATTGTTCCCACCACGCTGACACGCAAGTGGGGGACACACGTCCTCCGCTTTTCGGCGCACGTACGTGAATGTCTGTTCCATTCCTTCCCAAGAATACCTTTTACCCTTGTATCTACGAGATCCTTTTTCACCACACGATTTCTTCATCCAACGGTGCATCTTCGTTCGAATCCTATATAAACCTTTCTTCAACCTCGGTCCAAGTCTTCGCTTGCGCCGCACATCTGTTCCCCTCTGCAAAAACTGCGCCCAACTCCTTGATCTTCCGCACGCCCAAGCATTGCTTTGTCCACCGCCGTTGATGCCACCACGCACGCGTCTCACTCGCCACAGACGCTGAGTCCGAGATGGCCGCTGAAGATCTTGAATGGGAGATCTAAAATCTCCAACCAAGACCTCAACATGATGAAGAAGCTTGGCCTGATGAAGAAGGAAGATGCCATCCGCTTTCCCAGCGAAGAAAGCTACCCCAACCCCCCAATGGAGTACCGGGTTAGTTTCGTTGATCACCTCATCCGCGGCCTTTCTGCCCCAATTCACGATTTCCTCCGCGCCTTCTTTTTGTTTATGGGATTCAACTGCACCAGGTGACCCCCAATTCCATCCTCCATATTTCCATTTTTATCACGCTGTGCGAATGTTTCCTTGGAATCCCTCCTAACTGGGCTCTTTGGAAACGTATTTTCCTTCTCCGCCGCAATGCCTCCCGCAATGCCACTTATAACATAGGTGGCGTTGTTATTCTGTGTCCGAACCGACGTTGATTACTTCGACGTCAAATTTCCCGATTCTGTCCAAGGGTGGCGAAAAGTGGCTCTACATTCACGAAGAAAGTGCCAACTCGTGGAACACAACATAATCTCGACGGAAATGCCAAAATTCAGCGCCGCCCTCCCGGATGCTGAAGCTTCCGAAGAAGAGAAAAGGCGACAGAGGCGCTTATGTCTCGTATTCATCAGCTTCAAAATACTCGAGGCAAAGAGCTATCTGGTGTTCAAATCACTGCCTATTTTCTTAGAATTAGAGTGCAGCCTCTTCAGCTCGCAAAAATCCCCTTTGGACATATGCTGGTGGAAACGACGCCAATAGGCTCTCCAGTGATCTTTCTGCAAAGGACTTGGAGAAGCCGATTCGAAGAATTTCCCGTTTAAACAAGAAAGATCCTGTTCCTTCCTCCCGCCGCGTGGAACCATACAGCTCCACCAATCTCTCCCGAGGTATTTTGTCTTCGAATTTTTATCTTGTTCCAAATGTTCCCTGCATCTCACTGTATTGATATCTCGCTAATTTTTCTTTTGTCGCTATTTTTAGAACCATCCTACTATGGCTTCTCTTCCTCCCCTTGAGGATGGAGAAGTCGAAGAACAAGCTATCGTTGTCGAAGACAATCAAGGTTCTTCTCTTCATGAAAGTGAAGTCTGGTTCTCACAAATCGGCTTCCCATGAAAGGAAGTTGACTCTGAAGCCAGCGAGTCGACGCAATCCCTTCCTCCTGCTGTTTCCCCAAAGAACAAAAGGAAAAGGGATGATACCGAAGCTTCCGGCACCTCCCGACCCGAAGAAGCTGTTCCTTCTCGTCCGAAGGCAGCCTATGATCCATACCTTGGGACTCTCATCAGTTCGTAAGTATCCTTTCCCTGTCTATTTGCACTTTGAAGATTTTTGTCTATCTTGCCTTTTATGTTGTCGTCATTTACTCGTAGTGATGATGAAGAAGTGGTTCCAACTGTTGATGTGGCTACTCGAACGAGTACGTCACATACATTAGTCGCCTCGGAAACGCTACCAGGGGAAGAAACGTCGCCTCCTCGACAAAATGTCGGCACGCGACTCCTCCCGTCAAGCCCCCAGCCCCCACCAAAAGGGCAAGGACGGAGATTATCGCGGAACCTACTCTCCAATTGAGTAGCTCCTCGAACCTTCTCATGGAAGATGTAAGTTCTTCACTTTGTTGTCATTGTTTATGTTTTCCTTTACTTCTGATATCATCATATTTTTCTCATACCCCCATTTTTTCTTTGTCCTCTTTTTTTTAACAGCCTATGATCATCTTCTTCGCATCGGTGCCCAATTTGTTGGGTACCGTGAATATGCTAATAAAACTGAAGGTAATGTTTTGCTACTTCTTTTTGCCTCTGCCCTTTTGCTCCTTTGTTGTCGAAGTTTTTAACTATATTTGTCTTCTTTGCCAAAAACTGGCGGAGGCCAATGATCGTGCCAACACACTTGCTCAACAATTAGAGCATAGTGAAAAGGCTCGCAAAAAGGCCGAATTGGATGCTACTGAAGCTAGAGCAGAAGCTGACAAGGCCAAGGCTGACGCTGCTGGTGTCGAAGATCTTAGAAAAAGGCTTCACACCGCTGAAACTTCACTGAGCGATCACATAGCTGCCCAATCTGCTCGCGAAGAGGCGATCCTTAAGCGCTTAAGGACACAAAGTCGCCGCTTCGTCGGTAAGTACCACTTATTATTTTTTGTATTTCCTTCTCTGCGCTCGTTTGTTGCTCAATAAGTTTCTTTTTTGACAGCTAGAACAGCTCAAGAGTTTCAACTTGAAGAACCCGCCAATGATCCTCTTCTTGACGCCCTTTCATTCCTCGAGGTTCATGGATCAGAGGCACGCGAAGGCATTGATCAGGCCAAAGCAGGGTTGTCGCGGCTTTTTCCTTATTTTTTCCCAAAGAAAGAGGAACCCGCAACTTTCCTTAACCTCGCCAAGAGCTTCAATTCATCGAAGACCTTGGACTGAAAATGCGCCAAGAAAACATGAAGGTTGCTGTTGAAAGCACTGTTGCTGGTTGCTGGCAGCCAACAAACTATTGATTGGATGAAGGTTGGCGACACCAATCAAATAGAGCAATCGAGGGGGAGGTCGCTGATTAAGGCAGCCAAACCCAACACGAAGAAAATCTTGGCATATCTCGGGATCAAGCCACCCTCCTCCTAGCTCATCAAGGCCGGAGGTCTAGTTTCATATTCTTTTGCTTTGTTTTTAGTTTACCTCCTCCTTTTGGTACTGTCGCTGTAATGCTCCTGGCGATGATTAGGTCTTGTAGAGGTCCTTCTTTGTAATAGACATGTATATACTACAAGAATGAATGGAAGTCGAACTTTGTCTCAATGATTGATGTCGACGTTTTCTATTTTTCAGTTGATTTTTGACAATTATTCGTCAATTCCTGGTCCTCCGAAGTTTTTCCTTCGTCTCTTTCGAAGAAGTCTTCTGTCCCCGTTAACCTTGATGATTCTTCGAGTATGGATCTGACAGAGGAATTGAAAGAACTTCAGTACAACTCAGTCCGTGAAGAATCACTTATACTTATGGAGCAGTCGCGAGAATCTTCTCAAAGGGAGAAAATTGCACTCCAACAAGCTCAAGATGCCATGACCAGAAGGACGTCGCCGTTGCCGAAGCTGCTGCAGCTACGTCTCGAGAAAATTCTATGCTCCAACTACTAATAGATGCTAGCTTGGATATGGCGGGTAAGTTTCATTGTCTTTGCCTTGCTTCTTCTTTTCCTTTGCCGCTTGCCTCTTTATTCCCTCCGACTTGTTTTATGAAATAATAGGTGCTTTGGATACTGCCACTGAAAATGAACGTGTCGAGGCTCGTTCCAATGTCCTTCTTCGGCTTGCACGTGAACATGGGTCGACTTTTTCCCTGAACGGACTCGCCACATCGTGAGGTTTCAAGATCGCGCGCTTCAGGTTCGCGTATCTTGACTTCTGTACCAAGACCCTCTCTATGGTTTATAACTCTATGTTTCCTCGGAACATTCAACCCAAAACTCTTCCCGAGTTAATGGAGAAGTTCAAGGATGCCCACAGATCCATCACTTTGTCGAGCTCAACTGGTAGTCGCGCCGATTTGCCCTTATAATGCTTCAGACCGCCACTCAAAACTTGATCTGACCCAAGTTGTTGAGAAAATTCACGAGAAGGTACGGCGCGAAGAGTTGGTATCGATCGATTAACACGAAGGGTTTCTCCTATAGCCGAAGAAATGATTGAAGATCTTCTTCGTATGGATGCCGACTTTTTTGCCGATGGTCATTATGCTGATTTTCTTGGCGCTGCTCCTGAAGAAAACAGAGTGACCCTTGATGATATATTGAATCAAGACTGATTATTTTCCTTTGGTAGATAATTCTCCTGTGTAAATCATGATTATGATTCTATTATGAAGCAAACAGCATATTTCTATATTTATCTAGCCCCGAGTATTTTTCGGTGGCTATTCGCTGTATTTGTATAATGCGAGGTTTTTAAACCAAGGCAAGATAATATACACTGTATACTATTTTGGTGGGTGTAAGCCCCCGAGTCTTTTGTTGATCACTATTTTGTCTCGTATCTCTTTTATTTTGGCGAGGTACTTTTACCAAGGCAAGATGCTTTTGCGTTTGTCGACACTGTGTTTATATATATATATTGTATCATGTAGGGAGAACCCCTGATCTTGTCGGGAAGAAGATATATAATTCCACTATCTTTATTATATTGCAGCACCGCGAGTCCGCCTCATTAAAACCTTCTCCGGCCCCACTCGGTGTCCCAAAAAGGAAAAAGAGTGCGTCTGAAAACTCGCGGCGTTTCAGTACATTGTATGTTTACAGAGGAGACTATATTTCGGCATCTAAGCGTAAAAACGCCTGAGCTGTTAATGTTCCAGGATTTGGCTCGGCAATCCCGTCTTCTTGTCTTTAATTCGTATGCTCCTCCTTCGATTACTTCTGTGACGATGTAGGGTCCAAGCCATGGTGATTCGAGTTTTCGTGACTTTTTTGGTTGAGCCGCAGAACTAAGTCACCAACTTGAAAAGACCTTGGGCGCAATCGTCACTGTGGTAATTCTTCAGTCCCGTTGATATTTGGCGACTCGTGACAGGACTTCATCTCGAGCTTCGTCAAGTGCATCAACGTCGTCCTCCAGGGCTTCTCGAGGTTTCTTCATTATATTCCGTGACTCTTGGAGAATCATGCTCTATTTTATCGGCAGGATCTTCAGCTCCATGGACCAGAAAAAACGGTGTTTCTTGTGTCGCCGTATTTGGTGTTGTTCGGATATTCCTTCATGCACGTCCTTTAGGATGATCCTTCCTTCTTCGGGTGTAACACACCGTTGTAGCACACCCGAGATACTACGTTTGTACAGCTCCCTTTTACCACAGCTGAAAGCTTTTGATCGCCTGAATTCGCCTTGCTTCGACCGGATCGTCGGGTATAGTTTTCCTTAGGATATATGATATGTAAGCCCGCATCCATGGAATTTGCACCATCATGACTAGCTCTTGCTCTTCTTCTTCTTCTTCTTCGCGTATACTCGAGGTTTCTCTCTTTTCTCCTTCTTTGTTTTTGCTGGCTTTGTTGATCTCTCGCTAATCTCTTCCTAGACACACCTGGAGGAATCGCGAGGCATTGTGACCCGATGTTTGCGAGAACGTCGGCTTCATCGTTGCTCATCCTGCTGATGTGGTTTACCTCACAACCATCGAATAACTTCTCCAACTCATTGTACACCTCTTTGTATGCTATCATACTTTCGTTGACTGCATCGCATTGGTTCATGACTGCCGTGCTACCAACTGTGAGTCGCCGAAAACTTTCACGGTTGCACCACAAGCTTTCGCCATCTTCATCCCGTGTATGAGAGCTTCATATTCTGCTTCATTGTTAGATGCGTTTGGGAACGTCATCCGCAGAACATACTTCAACTTGTCGCCCAGTGATACTAATATCACGCCTGCTCCAAAGACCTTCAATCTTTGGACCCGTCGGGTTCATGGTCCAAGTTCTCGATAAACTGGGGTCCCGTGTTTTGTAGCTCCATCCTCCGCAATGAAATCTGGTAAGACCTGCGATTTTATTGCTTTATTTTTTCATACGTGATGTCCCGAGGGAAAGTTCTATTCCCAAAGGGAGACACGACCCGTAGCTTCGGGGTTGTTCAAGATATTTGATAAAGGAGCCTCGTTGACCACTATTATCGGGTGCGCCGAAAAATAGTGTCGCAATTTTCCTGTCGTGAATACTCCATATGCTAGCTTTTGATATTGCGGGTACCGCTGTTTTGACGGCGACAGTACTTCGCTGATGAAATATACTGGCCTTTGAACTCCATGAAGCTTGCCTTCTTCTTCCCTCTCGACCACTAGGGCCGTGCTGACCACCTGAGGTGTAGCTGCAATATACAAGAGGAGAGGTTCTTTCTTCTTTGGCGCCACCAATATCGGTGGTGTCGAAATTGCTCGCTTTAGGTTCTCGAAGGCTCTGTCTGCTTCCTCGTTCCATTGAAATTTTCCCTTGTTTGATCAATGCATAGAACGGCAGCGCCTTTTCTCCTAACCCGGCGACGAATCTGCTTAAAGCTGCGACTCGCCCGTTAGTCGTTGTATTTCTTTCAACTTTGTTGGCTTTCTATAGTGACGATGGCTGTATTTTTCGGGATTAGCTTCAATCCTCTTGCGATACTAGGAACCCGAGAAGTTCTCCTGGGAACTCCAAAGGAGCATTTTGTCGGGTTCAGCTTGAGGCAAAACTTGTCGAGGTTGTCGAAGGTTTCCTTCAAATCTTCGATCAAAGTCGACCCTTTCTTTGATGTTATTACGACATCGTCGATGTAGACTTGTACATTTTTTCCAATGTTGCTAAGCACTTCCATCATCCGCCGATATGTTGCTCCCGCGTTTTTTTGACAAAGGGCATTGTTTTGTAGCAAAACACGCCATAAGGTGTGATGAATGCTGTCTTGGCTTCATCTTCTTCTTTAATCTTATCTGGTTATAACCAGAATATGCGTCCGAAAGGAAAGACGTTCGATCCTGCCGTGGAGTCGATTATTTGATCGATCCTTGGGGGGGAAAGTGATCCTTGGGACAATGTTTATTGAGACACGTGAAGTCGACGCACATGCGAAGGACTATCGTGTGTTTCTTCACCATCACCGGGTTAGCTACCCATGGGGCTTCGTAGATATTTCTCCGATGAAACCGCGTCTTTGAGTCGATCTATCTCTGATAACATTGCTTTGCGGCTAGGCTCGAAAAACGCCGCAAAGGCTACTTGACTGGTTTTGCGAGAGGATCCAAATTGAGGTGGTGCCTGGCGAGTTCCCTGGTACCTGGCATGTCAGCCGGACACCATGCGAAGATTTTCCTGGCTCACGGAGGAACTCGACGAGCGCGTTTTCCTATGCGACATCCATGTTTGCGGCAATGGACGTCGTTTTCTTAGGATCTGTCGTGGATCTGTACCTTTTTGAATCCTTGTTTGTGTTGAAAGTCGGCTCCTTAGAAGATCTCCTACCTCTGGCAAGACATCATAATCGGTGAACCGTGGCGCCGCATATTCTCGCTTGCATCCCGAAGGTTTCGACGCCGATGAAAATCCTTGTCGCATTTATCGATAACGCGAAACTTCCTTTGATTGTGATAGGTCCCTTAGGCCCGCAACCTCCACAATGTATATGTATAATGCGGCACCGCCATGAACCTGGCATACGCTGGTCGTCCCAACAAGGCGTGATATTGCGACGGAAATCCACCACGAACTCCAGATTCTCTATCCCGTAGTTTTCTCGGGAAACCGAACGTCGAGGTTGATCTTGCCCAATGGGTAACTTGGTTTCTCTGGTGTAATCCCGTGGAAACGTGTGTCGGTTGGTTTCAGATTTGCTAGGGATATGTTCATCTTTCTCAATGTATCTGCATACAAGCTGCCGCCGCCATCTATGAAAACTCTCGATACATCAAAACCAGCGACATCGCGGGATGAGTGCTGATTGTCCTGGTCGAGGAACTTGTCGGATGATCTGCAATTGTGAAGCCGATATCTTGCCCACCAATTTAAGTACTCGATCGTTGGTGGAGGCATCTTCTCGCCATGAACACTTGTCGTGAGATTACCTTCGCGCCCTGTTTGATGGCCTGGCTTTCTGAATCATCGAGACCGCACCGTTAGAGTTGGGGTCAACATATGGAGGTGGATGGGGTGCCGCAATTCTAAGCGGTGTCGATTTCGGTTATTGCGGGAGGAGGTGGAAGGTGGATCTCGCTCCTTGGCTCCCGAGGGTTTCGTTATTTGCTTGGGCATTTGCAATCCTGCGGCTCGCAACATTGCCTGAAAATTTCGGCAGTCTTTTGGAGATGTCCCGACGCCTCTTTCCATTGTTGTCGAGGTAAAAGTGCATTTGACACGGACCGTTCATCATCTCCTCGGGAGACACATAAGGTCTTTGAATCCTTGGTCCACTATTTTGCCTGTTGCCACGAAAGTCACATCTATTGTCGCCTTGTTGCTCATTACTCCTTTGTTAGTCATCTCGACTGTTTCCTCCAGGATTTCCTCGGAAACCAGCCGATATATGGCCGGGAGCATCGTTGTTGTAAAACTGGCGAGAAAATCGCCTTCATTTTGATAATTTCGACCACGATCCTCTTATGGCGACCCGTGTCGCTTGTTGTATATTGCGTCTTCTCCATCTGCCCATTTATTGGCTATCTCCATGAGTGCTGATATGGTCTTAGGTTAGTTCTCCCTAAGTCCTCGATGAAATCTGCTCGGCGGACTCCTGCCACGAACGTATCTATTGCCCTCTCGTCAGATATATCTTCTGCCGAGTTTTTTATGATGTTCCATCGCTGTATATACTTCCTCATCGACTCGTCGTGTTTTGTCGGCATGCCCTCAGCTCTTCCAACGATGCAGGTTTCTTGCACGTGGATCGGAAGTTTTTCACGAAGATGTCCTCGAAGGTCTCCCACTGTCGATGGAATTTAAGGGGAGTTTCTTTATCCAAGATCTTGCGGCACCACTCAGGTGAACTTGGATACTTTGCATAGCTGTTGCTTGGTTCCAGCTTTACCATCTCGAGATAATCCACGAGCCAATCCTCTTGCAGGCCGTCGAACTTCTTGAAATTCTCGTAACTTGAACCCTTTCGGTACTCGAGTTTTTCGACTCTTCTCGTAAAGCATGGGAGCCCACACATATTCTTCGCAAAGCGAGTGCTGACGCTTCCTTCTTTCTTGTCGCGCTCTGTCTACCCTTACTTGGACTGCTGTGTTTCTTGCCCCACTTGTTCTTGGTGGGTCTTGAATGGGTCTTGGACTATTTTGTCTAGGACTTTCTTCGGGAGGCGTTGTTGCAAACGCTGTTCCCATAACTCCTACTCCAGCCATCGCCATATTGAACAATGGTTCTCTCGGGTCCCCAGGAGGTGGTCTCGACGCAAGGATATACGCTTGTGTTGCCATGTAACCTGTTTTTGGGATGATATTTCCCCTTTCATCGATCGACATAAAGGACATGTCGAGATTTTGGATTATGTTTCTCGTCGGGTATGTTTTGCAACCGAGACATTGCTCTCCTCCGAGCTTGGACTGTCTCCGAAGTTCTTGATTGTCGACTTAAATCTGCTCGGCGTCCGCTTGATGCGGAAGCTGCCTCTTTTCTTCTATTTAATGATGTCTGTCTGTTTTTCCAACTCTCTGTTTACTCGAGCAAGTCTATATTGATATGCTTGAAGTTCTTGTACAATAGCAGTGGTGGTCATAGGTTCTGAACCATCCATGGCTTTCGCAGCCCTATCCCACGCTTCTTGCGGAGCTGAACTCTTGCGCGAGTTGAGGATCCAGGATAGTTAGTGCCTAAGCCATGTCTGAGATCAGCGGGATCGACGTATGGATTTCCCAATTCGTCGAAAGCTCTGACGTTGCGGGTCTGATGTGCCTGCCCCTTCTACCACATAGATCCGATGATATTTTGCGCTTTGATTTTTACAGATTGGTGACACCATCATATAGAGTGGTGAAGACCTTTCCGATGGCAACACTTGTCGATGAAGTTGAAGTGCTGACGCCGTCGGAGTCACGTTTATAAAGGAGTCCGCAGACGACTCGAAGGATGTGTTGAAGATCTTGGCGAGCTTCCGCTTGCCTTGTTGTCGACGAAGCATGGCGACGAAACTCCTCGTCACTCGACGAAAAGTTAGAATCGATCGCTGAGAATTCCGACGAGATCGGAACTTCGAGACGGTAGGATCCTTCCTTGTTGACGCCAAATCGGAATTCTCCGAACGCCATGGTGATGGGCTCCTCCAGATAGGCACATGCATCCATACGGGAGGGCGGGTGAGGAATAAAATTGAATAGATCAGTTTTTCCCTTGTTACCTCGATCCATCGCGTTGCTTGCTGTTGATGAAGTCGAAAATCTTGAACGTGCCATCGAGATCAGCTCCTTGCAGCCTCTAATTCCCACAGACGGCGCCAATTGACAAAGGATTAACTTGTCAATGCCTACAGATTGTAGACTAGGGTTTTGCTAGAAGTAGAGGGCAAGTAGATCTCGAAGGTTTAGGCGAAAAGTACTCGGTGATTATGAAAAATAGGGTTCTGTTGATAGTAGTCTCGATCCTTTGTCCCTCGACTCCCCTTATATAGGAGGTGGAGCCGAGGGTTTCGTTTTGTACAAGTTACAGAGTCCGGGACGGTTTCTAACTCATCCCGCCAGATTACAAATAACTCTTCCTATTACAACTCTAGCTTTCCTTAATATATCTTGGACTCCCGAATCTTCTTATTCTTCGGATAGTAGGCCTTCAGTAAACTCCGGGTACTATCTTCGGCAGGCCCATTTGGGATGCCTATGTCAACCGTGGAATTGACTATTTCGGGCATGTCGCCTCCATTCAGGAAATTCCGAACTGCCTCACACATAGAAGATTTGAGCACGTTCCAATGCCTAACGTAAAAATCCAGCAGTAAATCCATCTGGTCCTGGTGATTTATCTGGGTGCATCATAAATAATGCTCTCTCAATTTCATCATTCGAGATCGGAGCACAAAGTTGATCATTCATAAGAGCATCTCCAACAGGCGCGCTATATCGCGGCGCGCTAAAACTAAGAATCTGCGCGCGGTAAACAGCTAGCGCGCGCTGTGCTGATTTTTCCTCCGCCGGACGCGCTAATATGCAGCGCGTGCGCGGGGTGAAAAAATGGTCCTCCGCCGGGCGCGGCAAAATACAGCACCGCGTGGGCGCGGAAAACAGTTTTCTAGACTATTTTGCATTCACAAAGATCAAATAATTACACATAATTCATGAAACAAATGACACAAAGTGCAACATACATCACATAGTTCAACAACGACACACAAAATGACGTAGTTCAACAATGACACACGACATATGGTTCAAATGGACAAAGTGGAACACATAATGCATATCACAAATGCATATCACACTTCCGCATTTTCCAAGTCAACACCTTCTTCTTGTTCCTCGTCATTTTGGGTTGAAGGAGGAATAGTAGCATTCATGGAAGACACGAAGCCTTCCGGTGGTGCTCCCATACTCCCATACACACCACTCACCGAGCCTCCCATAGTCCCTCCAAACACTCCTCCATAGCTTGGTCCTCCTATGCCGGCCATGCCTCCGTAGCCTCCCATGCCGACCATGCCTCCCATGCCGTCCATGGGCATGCTTCCCATGCCGGCCATGCCTCCCATGGTAGGCATAGCCATGCTTCCCATGCCGGACATGCCTCCCATGCCGGTCATGCCTCCCATGCCTCCTCCAAACGTCGGCATGCCTCCTCCAAACATGCCTCCTCCAAACATGCCGGTAGTGGAAGTGTTCATGTTGGCTACCAACAATCTCTTCTTGGCCAACACTTCATCGCGAAGAAGGTTGATGTACTCCTTTTGCCTCTCATCCATATGGGAAGTATCCATCAAGAAAAGCTTTCCCTCCTCCTCCGCTAGGCGTGCATGCTCCTGGCTTGCCTCTTCTCCTCCAAAGCCAACTTCCTCTCCTCGTTGGCGGCAATCCTCTCCTCCAAAGCGGCTCTCCTAGCTTCAATAGCATCCATAGCCTCTTTCTCCAAGTTTCGTTGCATCTTTCTATCTTCATTTGCTTGCAACCTTGCATTTGCAATCCTTTCCATAGCCATGGCAATGTCAACATCTCCGGCCTTCTTTCCCTTCATTTCTTTGGCGGTCTTCCTACCATGCACATTCCTCCGCCCATTGTTGACGGAGTGAGTGGAGCTTCTCTTCTTCCCTTCATCACTTGAATCATCATCATCGATGATTGTTGCATCACCGGTAGCATTGGCCGCCATAGTTGCCGCATCCAACTTGCCGCGTCTTCCACTTCTCTTCATTCCCTAGCACTTCATAGCAATGATGCAAGGTGAATGGCTTGCCAAGAATCTTGTTGCCTTTCTTGTTCTTCTTTCCCACATCCCTAAACAATCCTTGAGCCATGAAGTTCTACACATATGCGGAAAAGAAAATAGATGAGCTATATGAAGTAGAACCGTATTCTTCTCATATGAGCCATATGGTGAACATAGTAGTTGAATGACTTACCCTATCATTCTCATTAGTGCCACTTGGATTGAGAACATCGATGTTGGCTTGCACGCCCGCCCATTTTTGGCAATCGGTGTTGATGCCGGACGAACGAGACCGAAGTGAGCGCATGGTTCGCTCGTTCCCACTTGTGTTGTGTGTGTTGAAGTACTTCGTCATCCTCATCCAATATGTTTCTCTTGTTTGATCGGTACCGGTTGTTGGATCCATTCCAATTGTCAACCACGTCTTGCAAAGCAACTTTTCCTCCGCCATGGTGTAGTTGGCCGACCGACCGGGATGGCGAGGTTCAATCAACCCTTCTCCTTCCTCATCTACATCCTCATATTCCTCCTCTCCATCGGCGGCTTCATCATGAATGAACGAGGATCCAACATTCGTTGTCTCCATGAATATCGCATCATCGACTCTACATTGCAATGAAATTGATTACTATAAGGCTAGGTATGCATCTAAACTACAATTTTGACGAAAAGTAGTGTTTTTACCTCTCGGGCATTTCATCATGCACCGTATGTGCGCCCGCGCGGTTGCCGGACGGAGGCGCCGGCTGGTTCGTCGGAGGAGGAGGAGGAGGAGGCGCCTGGTTCGTCGGAGGAGGAGGAGGCTGCAGCCGGCGGGTGACGAGCGCCTTCGCTTTCTTCGGCGGCGCGATGGAGGCGGGACCGATGTGCGGCTGTTTGGTCGACGACGCTGATACGTCTCAAACGTATCTATAATTTCTGATGTTCCATGCTAGTTTTATGACAATACCTACATATTTTGATCACACTTTATGATGTTTTGATGCATTTTCCGGAACTAACCTATTAACGAGATGCAAGGTGCCTTTTCTGTTTTTGTTCCAGAAATCCTACAAAGGAAATATTCTCGGAATTGGACGAAATCAACGCCCAGAACCTTATTTTTCCCGGAAGCTTCCAGAGCACCGAAGAGGGGCCAGAGGGGAGCCAGGGGCCCCACCCCACAAGGCGGCGCGACCAAGGGGGGGTGCACGCCCCCTTATGGTGGCTGCACCAAGCCCCCTCCGACGCCGCCCTTTCGCCTATAAAGTCTCCCTGACGTGAAAACCCTAAAAACATAAGCCACGGGACGAGAAAAGTTACGCAGCCGCCGCCATCGCGAAGTCAAGTTCGGGGGACAGTCTCCGTTCGGCACGCCGCGGGACGGGAATTGCCCCGATCCATCCATCAACACCACCGCCATCTTCATCGCCGTTGTCGTCTCCCATGATGAGAGGGAGTAGTTCTCCCCCGAGGCTGAGGGCTCTACCGGTAGCTATGTGGTTAATCTCTCTCTCATGTACCTCAATACAATGATCTCATGAATTGTCTTGCATGATTGAGATCCATATGATGAGCTTTGTAATCTAGATGTAGTTATGTTATTCAAGTGGATTTTACTTATGTGATCTCCGGAGACTCCTTGTCCCACGTGTGTAAAGGTGACGTGTGTGCACCGTGTGGGTCTCTTAGGCTATATTTCATAATACTTGTTCACTGGTTATGATTTGAGTTGGATGTCTCTATGAAATTGTGGTGTGTTAGTACCTCCTATGAATGCTCAAAGTGACAGCGTGGGGTGTTTATTAGTACTTGGGAATACATCTTTAAGGTTTGCTTTTGCATCCCTTGATACGTCTCCAACGTATCGATAATTTCTTATGTTCCATGCTACTTTATTGATGATACCTACATGTTTTATGCACACTTTATGTCATATTCGTGCATTTTCTGGAACGAACCTATTAACAAGATGCCGAAGTGCTAGTTCCTGTTTTCTGCTGTTTTTGGTTTCAGTAAATCCTAGTAACGAAATATTCTCTTAATTGGACGAAATCAACGCCCAGGTTCCTATTTTGCCCGAAGCATCCAACACCCGAGAGTCGCAGAGGGGGGCCACACAGGCCCCTGATGATAGGCCGGCGCGGCCCACCCCTGGCCGCGCGGCCTATGGTGTCGTCGCCCCTTCGACCCTCGCGCCGCCTCTTCGCCTATATAAAGCCCCT
Organism: Lolium multiflorum; assembly: GCA_030979885.1. NCBI lineage: Eukaryota > Viridiplantae > Streptophyta > Magnoliopsida > Poales > Poaceae > Lolium > Lolium multiflorum. The sequence continues at coordinate 154,309 of JAUUTY010000547.1, read as the reverse complement.
GCATCGAAAACCCTACGAAGAAGCCACGGTACGCGAAACCTTCCGTAGCCGCCGCCATCGCGAAGCCAAGATCTGGGGGACATGAGTCTCTGTCCGGCACCGCCGGACGGGGAAGTGCCCCGGAAGGCTTCTCCATCGACACCGCTGCCATCTCCACCGCCATCTTCATCACCGCCGCTGCTCCCATGAGGAGGGAGTAGTTCTCCATCGAGGCTCGGGCTGTACCGGTAGCTATGTGGTTCATCTCTCCTATGTACTTCAATACAATAATCTCATGAGCTGCCTTACATGATTGAGATTCATATGATGATGCTTGTAATCTAGATGTCATTATGCTAGTCAAGTGAGTTTTACTTATGTGATCTCCGGAGACTCCTTGTCCCACGTGTGTAAAGGTGACAGTGTGTGCACCGTGTGGGTCTCTTAGGCTATATTTCACGAATACTTATTCACTGTTATGAATGGCGTAGTGAAGTGCTTATTTATATCTCTTTATGATTGCAAGATGTTTTGTATCACAATTTATCTATGTGCTACTCTAGCAATGTTATTAAAGTAGTTTTATTCCTCATGCACGGTGTAATGGTGACAGTGTGCACTCGTGTTAGTACTTGGTTTATGCTATGATCATGATCTCTTGTAGATTGCGAAGTTAACTATTGCTATGATAGTATTGATGTGTATTATTCCTCCTACATAAGCGTGAAGGTGACAGTGTGCATGCTATGTTAGTACTTGGTTTAGTCGTTTCGATCTTTCATGCACTCTAAGGTTATTCAAATATGAACATTTAATTGTGGAGCTTGTTAACTCCGGCATTGAGGGTTTGTGTAATCCTACGCAATGTGTTCATCTTCCAACAAGAGAGTGTAGAGTATGCATTTATCTATTCTGTTATGTGATGTTGAGAGTGTCCACTAGTGAAAGTCTAATCCCTAGGCCTTGTTCCTAAATATCGCTATCGTCGCTTGTTACCGTTTTATGCGCTACTACCGTTAGCTACATCGCATGTTTACTTCCTACAATATTACTACCATCAACCGCACGCCAAGAGCTTTGGCGCCGTACTACTGCTCATATTCATTCATACCACTTGTATTTCACTATCTCTTCGTCGAACTAGTACACCTATTAGGTGTGTTGGGGACACAAGAGACTTCTTGCTTTGTGGTTGCAGGGTTGCATGAGAGGGATATCTTTGACCTCTTCCTCCTGAGTTCGATAAACCTTGGGTAATCCACTTAAGGGAAACTTGCTGCTGTTCTACAAACCTCAGCTCTTGGAGGCCCAACACTGTCTACAAGAATAGAAGCACCCGTAGACATCATCCCTACATGGTGAATTAGTGTTCGTTATCCAGCCAGAGAGTAATTCAGAATAGCATAGTGAAGTGTTTATATTTATATTCAATTATGATTGCATTGTTGAGAGTGTCCACTAGTGAAAGTATGATCCCTAGGCCTTGTTTCTAAGCATTGAAAGACCGTTTCCAACAAGTTCTGCTACATGTTCGCTTGCTGCAATATTTACTTCATACCGCAATTACTGTTTACCACCATCTATACCACCTGTGTTTTACTATCTCTTCGCCGAACTAGTGCGCCTATACATCTGACAAGTGTATTAGGTGTGTTGGGGACACAAGAGAATTGCATGGTTGCTTGAGAGGACTATCTTTGACCTCTACCTCCCCGAGTTCGATAAACCTTGGGTGATACACTTAAGGGAAACTTGCTGCTGTTCTACAAACCTCTCGCTCTTGAGGCCCAACACTGCCTACAAGAATAGAAGCACACGTAGACATCAAGCTATTTTTGCGCCGTTGTCGGCGAGGTAAGGTAAAAGGTATTCACATCATCCGACTACTAAGCTATTTCCTAGCACTGTTGCCGGTGTGTGAGTGCTCGAAGGTATCTCCTTTAGATTCTGCAATTAAATCTTTTTGTTTCTTATTTTTATTTCACTAGTTAGGCTTAATGGAAAACAACAAAAAAATTAGAGATCTTTATGAACTTTATCTTGAATTAGGACATGATGTGTTTGAAGAAAAAATTAAAAAACCCATGGAACTTTGTTTGCAAAATAGTTGTAGCAATGTTATTAGATTGAACTCTTTGAACACCATTATTGCTAAAGCTATGGAAGAATTTAAGCCTGGGGAAGCTGGTTTTGAGGAGCATGATATTTTTAGTCCCCAAGCATGGAGGAGAAAATTTACTTTGATGATACTTTACCTCCTATATATGATGTTTGCAATGATGAATATGATATTTCCAGTCCACATACTATTGAGGAGAAAGTTAATTATGATTACAATATGCCTCCTATATATGATGATTATGGTGATGAGAATAATAATGATAGCTATTTTATTGAATTTGCTCCCACTACAACTAATAAAATTGATTATGCTTATGTGGAGAGTAATAATTTTATGCATGTAGCTCATGACAAGAATGCTTTATGTGATAGTTATATTGTTGAGTTTGTTCATGATGCTACTGAAAGTTATTATGAGAGAGGGAAACATGGTTATATGCATCTTAATAATATTAAGTTTCCCTCTTTATGTTGAGAATCTTGAAATTGCACTTGTGTTGCTTTTCTATGCTTCTCACTTTGTTCTTCATGAATTTATTTGTGTACAAGATTCCTTTTCATAGGAAGTGGGTTAGGCTTAAATGTGTTTTGAATTTGCTTCTTGATGTTCTCTTTTGCTTCAACTCTTATTTCTTGCGAGAGCATCATTAAAATTACAGAGCCCATCTTAATGGCTATAAAGAAAGCACTTCTTGGGAGATAACCCATGTGTTTATTTTACTACTGTTTTGTTGAGTCTTGGAAGTTGTTACTACTGTAGCAACCTCTCCTTATCATGTTTTTGTGCCAAGTAAAGTCTCTATGGTAAAGTTGATGCTAGATTTGGATTGCTGCGCAGAAACAGAATTGCTGTCTGTCACGAATTTGCGTAGAACTCTCCGTAGAAAAATCATAAAAATCTGCCAATTTACGTGTGTGATCCTCAGATATGTACGCAACTTTCATTAGTTTTGAGTTTTTCCGTTTGAGCAAGTTAAGTGCCTCTGTAAAATTCGTCTTTACGGACTGTTCTGTTTTGACAGATTCTGCCTTTTATTTCGCATTGACGCTTTTGCTATGTTGAATGGGTTTCTTTGTTCCATTAACTTTCAGTAGCTTTGTGCAATGTCCAGAAGTGTTAAGAATTATTATGTCACCTCTTAATATGTGAATTTTTGATTATGGACTAACCCTCTAATGAGTTTGCTTGAAGTTTGGTGTGGAGGAAGTTTTCAAGGGTCAAGAGAAGAAGATGATACAATATGATCAAGAAGAGTGAAAGGTCTAAGCTTGGGGATGCCCCGGTGGTTCATCCCTGCATATTTTAAGAAGACTCAAGCATCTAAGCTTGGGATGCCCAAGGCATCCCCTTCTTCATCGACAACTTATCAGGTCACTTCTAGTGAAACTATATTTTTATTCCATCACATCTTATGTTCTTTACTTGGAGCGTCTGTTTGCTTTTATTTTCGTTTTGGTTTGAATAAAGTTGGATCCCACCATCCTTATATTGGAGATATTACGCTCCGCTTTTTCATATGGAACACTTGTGTTCTTAGTTGTGCTTTAATGTTCATGGTGAAGGCTGAAAATTGCTTCGTTGATTGCTATTTGGTTGGAATCAAAATGCTTCATATGGTTTGGAATAACTTGAAACTTGGCAATTGTTTTGAGCTCTCATTAGATCATGTTTAAGCTCTTGCATCATGTAGTTTAATCTATTAGTGGAGAACTACCATAGAGCTTGTTAAAATTTGGTTTGCATGATTGGTCTCTAAGGCTAGATATTTTGTAAAGTGTTTGAACAACAAGGAAGACAGGTAGAGTCTTATAATGCTTGCAATATGTTCTTGTGTAAGTTTTGCTGTACCTGTTCATACTTGTGTTTGCTTGAAACAACCTTGCTAGCCTAAGCCTTGTACGAGAGGAAATTCTCTGCATCCAAACACCTTGAGCCAAAACCCATGCCATTTGTGTCCACCATATCTACCTACTATCTGATATTTTTCTGCCATTCCAAAGTAAATTACTTGAGTGCTACCTTTAAAATTTCATTCCTTTACCTTTGCAATATATAGCTCATGGAAAAATTGCTTAAAAACTATTGTGGTGATGAATATGTAGTTATGTGTCTTAGTTCTTATAAGTTGCTTGTTGAGTGGTAACCATGTTTCTGGGGACGCCATCAACTTTTTACCTTTGTTGGATATCATGTGAGATGCTATGCATGTTCGTCTTGTCTGAAGTAAGGGCAATTTTCATGATCAAATGGTTTGAGTATGCATATTGTTAGAGAAGAACATTGGGCCGCTAACCAAAGCCATGTATCATGGTGGAAGTTTTCAGTTTGGACATACAACCTCACTCTCTTATGAGAATATTATCTCGTTGTTGAATGCTTATGCATTAAAAGAGGAGTCCATTATCTGTTGTCTATGTTGTCCCGTATGGATGTCCTAAGTTGAGATCTATTAAAAACGAGAAATCAAATTCAATTGATCTCCTAGGACCTTTGTACAAGCATAGAGGTACCCCTTTGTGACACTTGGTTGAAACATATGTTATGCAAAGATAATCCGTGTTAATCCAAGCTAATTAGGACAAGGTGCGGGCACTATTGGTATTCTATGCATGAGGCTTGCAACTTGTAGGAAGTATTATGCATAGCACATATGAATTATTACTACCGTTGACAAAATTGTTTCTATGTTTTCAAAACAAAATCTCTAGCACAAAAATAGTAATCCATGCTTCCCTCTGCGAAGGGTCATTCTTTTACTTTATGTTGAGTCAGTTTACCTATTCTTTCTATCTTAGGAGCAAACACTTGTGTCAACTGTGTTCATTGATTCTTACATGTTTACTTATTGCACTTGTTATATTACTCTATGTTGACAAATATCCATGAGATATACATGTTACAAGTTGAAAGCAATTGCTGAAACTTAATCATCCTTTGTGTTGCTTCAGTGCATTCTACTTTGAATCTATTGCTTTATGAGTTAACTCTTATGCAAGACTTATTGATGCTTGTCTTGAAAGTACTATTCATGAAAAGTCTTTGCTATATGATTTAATTGTTTAGTCATTATCTTTTGTTAGCAATCTATTGCTTTGAATCACTCCATTCATCTCATATGCTTTACAATAATGTTGATCAAGATTATGATGGTAGCATGTCACTTCGAAATTATTGTTGTTATCGTTTACCTACTCGAGGGCGAGTAGGAACTAAGCTTGGGTAAGCTTGATACGTCTCAAACGTATCTATAATTTCTGATGTTCCATGCTAGTTTTATGACAATACCTACATGTTTTGATCACACTTTATGATGTTTTGATGCATTTTCCTAACTAACCTATTAACGAGATGCCGAAGTGCCAGCCTCTGTTTTTTGGTTCCGAAATCCTACAAAGGAAATATTCTCGGAATTGGACGAAATCAACGCCCGTAACCTTATTTTTCCCGGAAGCTTCCAGAGCACCAAAGAGGGGCCAGAGGGGAGCCAGGGGGGCCACCCCACAAGGCGGCGCGGCTAAGGGGGGCGCCCCCCTATGGTGTGGCTGCACCAGGCCCCCTCCGACGCCGCCCTTTCGCCTATAAAGTCTCCCTGACGTGAAAACCCTAAAAACATAAGCCACGGGACGAGAAAAGTTACGCAGCCGCCGCCATCGCGAAGTCAAGTTCGGGGGACAGAAGTCTCTGTTCCGGCACGCCGCCGGGACGGGGAATTTCCCGGAATCCATCTCCATCAACACCACCGCCATCTTCATCGCCGTTGTTGTCTCCCATGATGAGGAGGGAGTAGTTCTAGGCGAGGGCTCTACCGGTAGCTATGTGGTTAATATCTCTCTCATGTACCTCAATACAATGATCTCATGAATTGCCTTGCATGATTGAGATCCATATGATGAGCTTTGTAATCTAGATGTAGTTATGTTATTCAAGTGGATTTTACTTATGTGATCTCCGGAGACTCCTTGTCCCACGTGTGTGAAAGTGTGTGCACCGTGTGGGTCTCTTAGACTATATTTCGCAGAATACTTGTTCACTGGGTTATGATTTGAGTTGGATGTCTCTATGAAATTGTGGTGTGTTAGTACCTCCTATGAATGCTCAAAGTGACAGCGTGGGGTGTTTATTAGTACTTGGGAATACATCTTTAAGGTTTGCTTTTGCATCCCTACATGGTGAATTAGTGTTCGTTATCCAGCCAGAGTAATTCAGAATAGCATAGTGAAGTGCTTATATTTATATTCAATTATGATTGCATTGTTGAGAGTGTCCACTAGTGAAAGTATGATCCCTAGGCCTTGTTTCTAAGCATTGAAAGACCGTTTCCAACAAGTTCTGCTACATGTTCGCTTGCTGCAATATTTACTTCATACCGCAATTACTGTTTACCACCATCTATACCACCTGTGTTTTACTATCTCTTCGCCGAACTAGTGCGCCTATACATCTGACAAGTGTATTAGGTGTGTTGGGGACACAAGAGACTTCTTGTATCTTAATTGCAGGGTTGCTTGAGAGGACTATCTTTGACCTCTACCTTCCCTGAGTTCGATAAACCTTGGGTGATTCACTTAAGGGAAACTTGTTGCTGTTCTACAAACCTCTTTGAGGCCCAACACTGTCTACAAGAATAGAAGCACACGTAGACATCGCGCCTTCCCCCTCGCGGCCGCGCGTCGCGCTCGCGCGGCCATCTGCGCGCGGCAGCGCGCACAGCCGCCCGCGCGGCGGGACGAAGAGCGCGCGAGCAGCAGCCGTTGCATTCCCGTCGTCGGCGCCGCCGCTAGGGTTTGGCGACGGCGGGCGGAAGTGGTGGCGGCGGCGAAGGGTGGGACAAAGTAGGGAGGGGTCGGTGGGTTGCCGGAGGGGACGTCCATCGTCGGGATTTCGCCGGCGGCGCGCGGAGACGACGGATTGGGCGCTCGGGCGGCGACGCGGAAGAGGAAGTTTTAGCGCGGGTTTTTCGCGCGAACGAGTGCCACGCGGATATGCCGCTCCGGTTTGTGCAAAACGCCGCGCGCCCTAAAAAATTTACAGCGCGCGCCGTTATCAGCGCTGGAGCGCCTCATTCCCTCCCGCACGCGCTATATCGGACGTTTTTTTGCCGCGCGGCCTATATAGCGCGTCTGTTGGATATGCTCTAACATCATGTACCTTCCTCTCAACCCAATCTGTTACTAGACCGGGATTAGTGTCCGCCTGTGCCTGGAGAGGTAGCTCCCGTAGAGTAGCAACCATCATTTTGGTGGTGGGTGCTGCTTGTTTTGTAAAAGCGACCGGTCATCCAACTTCTATACATAAACCCTCTATTCTATCTAATCGATCGGGTGGCAGCTTCAAGTGCCTTAAATCTCAAGATAGTATCTGACGCAACAGAAAACATATTGGCCGAGTAAAGTAATTGCTCACATACAATAAAATGGTGGGGATAACATCACTTGGATGACTTGGATGAGAATTGAGTTAATTCTCGATCGAGAGTCACACCCTTATTCATAAAATCAACACTACAGGCAGAAATTCAGGAACCCGAAGCGAGAACGCAAGAACACACCACAGTAAGCCTAGTGACACTACACCATTGAATTGCAGCGCGATGGTTGGCTTGGGAAGTTGGAAGCAGCTTGGAACTGAATAATCTACAGCGGCGGCTGGTGCAGCGGCAGGAACGGCAGCCCGAAGCGAGCCCGCGTCCATTGGTGATACTCCAGTAGCGTCGGCATGTCCGGCGCCATCTCCCGCACACCGTCCAGCGCGCTGAACCGCTCCGCCCACGCCGCCACCAGCGGCGTCCTCGCCGGGTCGATGGTCTTCACGCCGCACATGGCCTCCGACGCGCGCAGCCACCAGATGAACCCGCCCAGCGCCACGTCCACCAGCCCCGCGCTCTCCCCGCCGAAGAACTCCGTCCTCCCCCCGGCGAGCACTCCCTCGAACATCTCCAACACGGCCACCAGCTCCCCCGCCGCCTTCACCCGCTCCTCCAGCGTCCTCCCGCAGAACACGGGGGCCCATGCCGGCACCAGCTTCTGGTCCACGCAGGCGGCCCAGAAGCGGGCGGCGGCGCGCTCGTGCGGGTCGGAGGCGGAGGGGAGGAGGCGCGGGCGCCGATCCGGGAACGCCTCGTCGACGTACTCCGCGATGACCAGCGACTCGGCGACGGGCCTGCCGTGGTGCAGGAGCACCGGCACCTTCCCGCCGTGCGCCGGGTTGGACGCCAGGAGGAGCGCGCTCTTGGTCCCGTCGCCGAACAGCTCCTCCTCCACGTACTTGTAGGGGATGCCCTTGAGGTTCAGCACGAACCGCACGCGGAGCACGTACGGGCTCGACCAGAACCCCAGCAGCGTCAGCCCCTCATCCTCGCCGCCGCAGCTCGCTTCTGCACCCGCTGCCGCCATGCCCATCGGTGCAGTGCTAGCTGCGATGATTGAACCGAGACGGCGCAAGGAAGTATATGTGGGGTTTTTCATTAGAGGGAGCTTCTTTTTGGAACCCAAGGTCCGGTCAACTATTGCAGCCAATAGGAATCCTTCTGTAACCCAATGTAAATTTATTAAGGTAAGTTTCAAAATATATATCTTGATGTAACTTAATGTAACATACTAGTAGTACTAAGTCGGAGAGTACTATGGAGAATCACATGGGTATCAGTGTGATCTGGCGCATTCACATTCGAGCCTTCTTGTTGGATGCGGTATCATGTCCAAAAGTCGGAGAGTTAAAAAAAACATTCAATTTTAATGGTTGGATCGGGTGGATCTCATGAGCCTTGCACATCATGTTCAAGAATATGATTTGTTTCTCACATGTGAGACTGACCGATGGCGAGTCTAGTCATACTGTACAATTCTTTTCATTAGTTGTTGGTAGTGTCATCTTGCATGTTTGTCTTGTTATGTGATCAACTATAGCTAATTGTATTGAATAATAATAATCTTTTGTCGTGACATTATGTGTTAGAGGCAAGTTTTTTTTCTTCTATTTTATACCAGTTGGCACCAGAAAATCCCTGATACTGGTGTTTAATTACAGTCTAAGTTAGTTTAACTTAATTTTGCATTAAAAACTCGGTATGTGTTAGAGTAGTGACCAACTCTCCAACCTATTTATTTCGGAGGCTCCTTTTAATAGAGAAAGCCCCATAATGATTAGATGCCAGTGGTTTGTGTTAGGAATAAATCCTTGCCAAACATTATGCACTGATTATGTCAAGATTATAAGACACAATCAATATAGAAGGCAAGAAGTTAAACCACACCATTATGACTTGATTGAGTCAATCATGTCTCTCAGGTCTCCTCCCTTAATCTCTATATGTAACTGTTGCATTTGGCTCGGTGCAAATATAAACATATAACCGTGCGAGACAAATCATCGATTCTCACATACCAACACTCACATTCTAAAGCGATACCTTTCTAGCAACATTGCCGATAAAGAGTGGATCTAGTTCATAACCGAGCACGTCTTCCAAGGAGGTGGCATGACTACAAATATTACTTCATTCAAGTTAGTTTATGAACAAGAAGTCATTCTACCTGTGGAGATGAATATGGCCGCCATAAGGTTTGCGAGACAAAATGATTTAACCAACAAAGAAATATTAGTCAGATGCTGGAAACCATTGATGAACGGGCAAATAAGTGCTTGATGGCTTTAAGGGACATCGATAACGAGAAGTTGTGGGAATCCGAAACATACAACAAGGTAGCCATCTCAAAGACTTCCAAGGTGCCAACTTAGTTTGTAAAGTGGTATTGGGGGGGGGGGGGTCATGTTAGGGCGCGTTTGGTAGCCTGCATTGATTTCTTGCACCACTGTGCCAGCGAGATGGGCCTCCCTGCGCGTCGCGAACGGTCCATGGGTCATGAAAGGCGGGTCATTTGGTAGCATGGGTGGCCTTTTCTGCGACGGAGAGGGAAGCCGGGCCACATTTTTGGTTGCAGATAGCTGCGAGCTGTGGTAACCCCTTCACTTAGAGTGGTGAGGTTACCCAGTACTGAATAACAGCACACATCAGATTCATTTCATCACAAAAGGTGCTGGTAATACACAACAACTACTTAGTGGGCGATTCATCACGAGCGAAGCAACTACTTCGTGATGCATCACAGGTTCATCACACGAGGGTTAGTATATACCATCTCGAACAAGTTCATCATTACAAACCGGGGATCAGGTTGTAGCAAGTCCTAGCTAATGGAGGAATACAAGAGCACCTCCCAAAATCAGCAGATCATGACGAAGGAAGCAGAAGCACTAAGCAGGAAACTGGTTGCGGAGCCATGTCCTAAACCAGCTCCTCCCCTCTAGCGGTTGCAGCTTACGGTACTCAGCATACTCTGCTTCCTTGTCTGCAATGAAGTCGATAGCCCTGACCAGCAAGTTAGGCTGGAATAGTTGCGCCTTTCACACAAACCGGGGCGTGAAGATCGTCTTCATCTGAGCATAGTTTGTGATCGGGGTGCCGGCATACTGACGGTGCTTCAGGTAGCGCTTCAATCCACAAGGAACAACTGTTAGTACGAACGACATTCACATATATACTTTCAGATCTATGTAGGAACTCAATGAGGCTTCGTACATGAATGTACTCGTCCACCGTCTCTTCATCACCGCCGTAGAAGCAGCAACCATCTTCGCTTCAGTCCAGAATGCGATCGGATTTCATCTTCATAATGATGCTCCACTTTGTCATCCGGTTTCTAATATGGTTGTACAGCTGAAGAGTGGTGACATGTACACCAGCGAATGCAAGAACATCTGCGGCTACCTTCTTCATCTGCTGCTCCTTGAATCCCATGTTGAAGCAGACGCCACTACGGATGAGCTGAACCAACTGGTTCAGCACAAACTCTGATAGCTCAGGTTTCCAAACCATGGCTGGTTTTCTTGCAATCAGACATGGCTGAGCATTCACAGTAGGCGCAGACAGATCAGGGGAGCCCAAAGGTATGATCGCCTACATGACAAACACTAGCAGATCAATGAACTACCACTACCACATCGACATCCTTAAGCACTAGTAGATCAATGAACTATCACCACTACCAGTCTCACACCCATATCCACATCCTTAAGCGGTACCACATCAATGAACTACCACTACCACATCAATGAACAGCGAGATACGTAAGAGCGGCCTTACAGTCAAAGGAACCACACGCAGCACCAAGGTCGGGGAAGCAGGGGACCCTGGCGAAGATGCAAGCAGCACTACCATCTCAGTGGAAGAGTCAACGGTGACAACAGAACCCTTGGTAGAGTCAGATGCAACCTGGAAAACCTGGACAACCTTGACCGGTGACGAAAGAATATCCTACAATGGATTCGTTCAGACCCCCCTTGTGTACCCAAAGATCTAGATCTAAGGCTAGGGTTTGCAGAAGCTTACCACATCCGAAGTCATCGATGCAAAGGAAGAAGACGACCATCCACGGCCAATAGCCGCCGCCACAGACGCCGTCGCCGCCGCAAGCCTCGCCGACCATGTGGGTGAGGAAGAGCCGGCCATGTCGCTAGATCGGGAAGGGTGGATGAGCTTGAAATGGAGGAAATGGGGGATTTGGATTTGCCGGTGAGAGAGCCGCCCCTATATACGGTGACGAAAATTCAAGCGTGGTGACCGAATTCATCCCGCCGAGATTTTGCCGTCCCGCGCGAGCTCCCGCCATCTCCCGCGGTGGCTCTACGAGGACGCGGCGTTCTCCAGTTCTGCGGAAATGGTGGTGGGGCCGACCCGGGCGTTCCTCCAGGGTCTGGCCCGAGGGTGCTTTGAGAAGCGGTTCGTGCAAGAACGCGAGCTCGACCAGGTAACCAAACGGGCCAAAAAATGCTGGGCCGATGCGAGCCAAGGGGCATACAGGCTACCAAATGCGCCCTTACTGATCCATGGAATCGATCGAGGCGTGTAATTGCAGCCCAATCTTGTTCTCCTACAGTCCCATATATAGGTGAGGAGTAATTGCGGAAGCACACAATCCAATCGAACCTTTTATCAATACATCAAGTTTTTAGACTCAAGTTTGTCTCCCCTTCCGTTGTTGATCGGTGACTTCACAGCCATAATTTTGCTCGTTGACTGACAATCGAGTTAGAGGCAGGAAAAATGATCTAGCTCAATCCATAGTTGCGGCGAGCTCTAGCCTGGTCCCTCCGGGACGAGTGGGGTTTCAGTTCACAAAAGTGTTGGTGAGACTGTCTTGTGCACCATGTTTCTTGACGGACTCCTTTGGCACGTGTTACGATGTATCACCCCCGGTGCAAAGAGTACATGTGGGCGTGTTCATGTGTGAACAGTTGGCTATGGTCGCTTGGGTGACAGAGTTGACAACTCGGCTTCACGGCCGGTGAGGATCAGCTTGTGGAGCCTCGAGGCTAGTGTGTGCACCGATGATATATAGATTTTGGTTTGGTTTTCTATTAACCGACCAACTCTTAATCTTCTTAATGAGAACGTAGAGGTGCAGTGGGTTGCTCCAGAAACATCACAAATCAGCATATACAATTTCTAATTCCCTAATTATCTCGGCCATGAAAAAAATTAACATAGACTAATTCCAACAGTGGCACCCTCTTTCAACTATAAGATGCGTTTAAATTTTATTGACCAGTAACATATAACTTTGACAATAATCTGCACTATTAATATAACTTGTAAAATTATATAAGTATATTGGAGATGTCATAAAGGTTCAAAAAAGCATTGAGCGCTAAGCGAGCGGTGAGGCTCTGCCTAGAGAAACTAATGCTTAAGCGAGCTTAAACGCCGCTTAAGCATGTAGGGCAAAACATGCATATGTAAGCCTAAAATGGAAAATACTGAACAACCTCACGTGTGTTGTTTCTAGTCCAACAAAAGGCACAAGGTCGTAGCCAAACACATTGGTCCCGTCCAAAAGGTCCAATAACCTCATGCACTGGAAATAAATCGATCCCCTCCTACATCCGAGCCTCTCAGGTCCCAGGTTGTAGCCACCACTCACGCATGCTCGCCTCTCTCACTTTGATCCCCTCGATCTGGACTGGAAGGGGACGAGGGGAACGAGCTGCTGTAGGAAGGAGACCCTGTCTAGGCAGCCTTGAGGAAAATCTAGAGGGCGGCGCGAAAGAGGAGCTTGACCAGGGGCGCAGAGGAGCTCCAATGGTGCCGCCTCTTGCTTCTGCCTCAACACGGGAGTGGAATTGAGATGAGTAAGGGATTTCTAACTCTAACCCTCTTGCTTCTGCCTGAGAGCTCACCTTCATAGCTCCTTCTCGCTTTTCCTCTCGTTCAGGCTAAAAGCCGAGCGGAAGGGCTCCATCGCTTAGCTCTAATCTACGCTTAAGCGCACGCTCAGGAACACTTTTTTGAACCATAGATGACATGGATTTGCAAAGTACATGCATCAAAAACCGTGCAACCGAAAGTGTTTCTTTTTAGGGGAGGAAGTGTGTCCTATATTTTAGGACAATGGCCCGCCAAAGTTGTCAGAGTAAAACCAGTGGTGGGCTTGGCATCTTTGCTTTTCTTTTCTTTTCATTTTTCAACAGCGCAACTGCTACTTTAGCTGCTGCGCGGTCCTTATCTAAGCAATAACTGGCAACTCCTGTACAATTTGTTGTCTATTTTGCATAGCTAGTGATGGTCTGGCGATCCTCTCCTTGGTTTGTCCAAACACTCCAAACGCGTCGGCATTATACACCTCCATCTCCATATCCAAAGCCAAAGAACGGAAGTAACAAGACCCATGCACCGATGCACGGATGCAACATTGCCCAAGACCGACCCGATTTACCCGAAGAAAGCTTGCTCGCACGAGCTGCTAGCCAGTAGCGCGGAGAATGGTAGCCGGTTCCACGCCGTTCTTCATCGCACCCGGCGTCACGCTAATGCTCGTCGCCTGCGTTCTCGTCATCTTATGGGCCCTGCGGCGTGGGGCCGGCGCCGGCGCAGCCGCCCATCAGGAGCGTGCACTCGCCGCGGAGGACGGCAGAGGCAAGGGCCTGTCTGCCAACGAGCTCGAGACGCTGCCGTGCCATGACTTCTTCTCCGATGGCGCCGCGGCCGCCGACTGCTCGGTGTGCCTGGAGGCGTTCGAGGCCGGCGACCGGTGCAGGCGGCTGCCAAGATGCGGGCACAGCTTCCACGCCAGGTGCGTCGACCCGTGGCTGGAGAAGAGCCGCTTCTGCCCCGTGTGCCGCGCCGACGTGGTGCCCCCGGAGCCGGAGGGCGAGCTCGTCAAGGTGGCCGGTGAGGGCACTTTGGCGGAGCCAGCTTTGGGGGCGGAGATGGCGCTGGACAGGAGAAACGCGGCCACGTTGGAGATCGTGGTGATTGAAAGGCTGCAGCAGTACAGTTGGACTCTTCATCCCGGGGTCCTGTTGCGCTAGCTTGATTTCTAGTATTGTTTTTTTTACTATATATATAATGGATATTTTGAGATGTGTGGGCATTTTTCTAAAACATGCATTAACATTGTTGATGGACGCTGAAAAATTTGTATGATCTGCTCGAACAATTTTGTATCACCACGGTACAAAATAAAAGTTGAACATTTAACAAATTCTACAAACAATATAACCAAGTTGCGGAAACAAATAGTGGTTGGAGTAAGTTTTATGGTGATGTATCTAGGGAAAACTGAACGAGACTTCATAACAAATCAATCTTCTTTGAACATATCATGTGTAGTAGGTTGGGGAGGAAGAGGGTTGTAAGGTGGAGGGGCACGGATTCTCCATGGGCGCCACCATCGATCTACCATATGGAGAGGCTCGTAGGTGGGGGCAGGGATGAGAATTTGGGCACCGTGGGGTGGACTCGACGAGCGCTATACGGCGGACGGTTTAGGCAGCCACCCACGAGTTACATGAGGAGGGGACGTCCAGGAGCGACACCTCAATGCAATGGAGCTTGGTGGAGGATAGGAGGAGAGCTAGTTGGTCTTCCATGTCAATTTTCCCTGCAAAGTGTTCCTTATGGTCAGCAATGGTGCATGGAGAGGATGACGGTAGGAGGGTGCCATGGATCTTGGGTATGAGGGGGGATGTGTACATCGTGAGTACTATGCGTCAGCCTCATGAGACGTTACCGGCAAAATTTTGAGCAAGTGTTGCAGAGCTTCTCCATACAAATCACGGCTGCCGAGAGGTGATGAGATGCACGATAAACAAAAGTTTTTCTATTTTCACCGCAATCCAGTTGCACTGAAACATCGTTATTTCGATAGACTTACCTAAACAGTATCTTCGATAAAAATTATAAGGCATTTCTATGATATTTTTTTAGATGATTTCTATGCTATTGTAGGCTATCACAACGTTTTATAGTTTGGGATACAGGAGTCAATTGCTTTCGAAATGTCAAATATATTGGATGGGCCATCCAAATAGACAAGTCCACTCAACCAAAAGTAAGAAAAGAGACCCCTCCTGGGGCCGAAACCTATACACCGACCAGGTCGGTGGCTACCGACCACCGCACACCCCTTGGTCGGTTTGGGCTAGGCCCATTTTCTCTATTTAGCCTAGTAGTTCGGTTTTCCATTCCGGTTTTCTCTTTCTTTTTTATGTTTTCCTATTTCCTTTTTTTGTTTTTCTTTTTTATTTTATTTTTTCGTTTTCTTATATTTATTTTTCAGATTTGGAAAAAAATTAAAAAATTGTTCAAATTTAGAAAATGTTCAAATTAAAAAATGTTCAAATTTGAAAATTATTCGACTTTGAGAAAAGTTCAAATCTGAAAAAAAAGTTCAAATTTGAAAACCGTTCAAAAAAATTGGTCCAATAAAAAATTGTTCACTTTTAAAATTTGTTCAAAATTTAAAAATGTTCGGATTTTTGAATTTTGTTAAAAAAAATTAAAAAAATGTTCATTTTTAAAAAATATAGGTTGTAGGAAAATAGTTCTGTAAAAAAAATGTTCATTTTTATGCTAGTACGTGGAGAAAGATCCAAGTCCAAAGGCCGAAGCAGCCTAAATTGGCGTGGGCCGAAGCCTTGTCGATAAACCAGGGAGGTCTGTCTGCTCGCTCACTCTTCGCCACAACCCCCCACTTTCTCACCCGAGGACGAATCCCCAACCCCGACTTCCGACGAGCGGATCTGTTCCTTCCGCCGTCGACGATGGCCTCTCCCAACTCCGGCGGCATCACCATCAAGGTCAGCACCACTCCCTTACCTCCTCCCTTAAACCCCCGCCCAACGACCCAACCACCAGCGCGCTTTCAGGATTTAGCCGCCTCCTGCACGATTTCTCTAGCCGCCGCAAATTTTGCCGGCGCTCGTAGACCCAGCTTCCCCTCCGAGGTTTTGCGGCAGCGCGGTTCTAATCCGTAGAAATGGGTCATTCGTGGATTGTGTGTCGTCGTCGATTTCATGGCCATCGGGTCAACCAGGTTCTTGGCGATTTCGCTCATTCAATCCGTTCCTTTGTCAATTTCAGGCGGAACAGGACTCGGACGGCTCGGCCCAGAGCACTGCTGACATGACCGCTTTCGTACGTACCAGATTGAGTTCATATATATTCGTGCTATGAGGATTGTAGATTTCGAATGTGCCTCTTTTTTTCTTGTTCTACCTGCTACTGTTTAACCATCATTTGTTTGTTTTCCCCACTGCTTGCAGGTGCAAAATCTTCTAGTTCAGATGGTGAGTCGTCTATAACTTTTGTTACTAATGGTTTACTATGTCATAGGTCCACTTGCTTTTCCCTTACTAAATTGTATCTCCTTGCAGCAAACCAGGTTCCAAGCTATGTCGGAGAACATCATCTCAAAGAATATCCTTATAAAGTTATAAGTCAAGCCAGTACATACATTGCATTTTGGTTATTTTGATCAATCCAGTCTTTTATTCATGGTTTTTGTTGGATATAATGATTCTCAGTCGCCGGTAGACCATTTGAAAAATACTGCTATTGTTATGCTAGGTCCACTGAACAAATGATTCATCAAAACAAAACAAACGATAGAGGTTTTAGATTGCTTACCACACATGCCATGCTTTAATAGGAGGATAATCCATGTGCAAATTCAAACTCCTACAACATGCAATGTTATTGTTTAACACTGATGCAACTTGTCAAAAACCCTGAAACAAACACTGATGTTTTTTCGTGCTTAGCATCTTAAAGCTAATTTCTGGAACAACTTCTATCAATAAGTGGGACAGGAGTGTGCTAGGAAGAGTATTAAAATCATCTTTAGCAACAGCATCCACACCATTCATCTATGTTGGAAGCATTCACTCTTTTCAACCACGTACATGTCTGTGTATAATCCTTAACCAGTGCTTACTAGACGACATGGGTGCAAGAATCGATGAGTTGGAGCTGAGCATCAATGACCTCAAGGCCGAGATGGGCACTGATGGTATGACCCCTACCAAGGCGAAGGACGAAGAATCAAAGCCGGCAGGCAGCTCTGCCTGAGTGAAGCAGACTTGGCACTTTGTATGAGTCATTGTCATATGTCGATATCTCCAGGCATTCATCTCTAACAAAGATATTATATGCATGATGGTGTGCATTTGAGAAATACAGTAGCTGTCATGACAGTTATCTCTTGGCTCGTGATGTTTGTGAGTGATTTACTAGAACAGGTTCTGTCCCCACCTTCCTGTGTCCAATTCCACTCGCCAGTGTTCAGGATTGTTCTCCAACTCCGGTTAAGAAACATTTCCGAAATGGGATGCTGTGTTTGGCTCCTAGGAGCATATGCTCCTGATTTTTTAATTGAGTTCTAAATGTATTATGAAATGTAAAAAAAAAATCCGAAAAAAATATTGCAGGTACATCTCAATGTTCTTTGTGCTCGCAAAGTAGTTTCACGAAAACAGATATTGTTTCTGTCGGGTAAAAAAGATAACTTCAGTGCTATTTCGCGGGACATATAAAATGTTGGCTTTCCACGAAACTTGCATGTGCATACAAAATGTTGAGATGTAAACGTGAATAAAAATTCAGAATTTTTGAACATTTTAAAAATATTGACCGGGAAGAAGGGGAACGCCTGATAAATATTGACCAGGAAGAAGGGGAACGCCACTGCCAGCCCTAGGAAAGGCCTCCGCTTGGAGGTTGAGTAGACACCGGTATATGACCATTAGGGTGATAAGAGGAAGATCTCGATCTGTAGAGAAGAACCAAGTCGTAGCACGGACCTTATTTAAGGACATGCTTGCGATGATCTCTTCCCCACCTTTGACTCCAACCGCTAGAGCTCTGATGGAGATCTGGTCGAAGAGATCCAGCACACTACTCCTAAGCAACTGGTATAAGGCCAAATATCACAAGCATAAACCTAGAATTACTATATACAGTGGATGCTCCAGCACCTCTCCTCCACCACCGCCAGGAGAGGCTTAGGATTGGCCCGGTTCTTCACGGGAGACTCTCAGAAAGTGGGTGGAGAAAGCAGGGAAAGGAAAGTGTCCTCAACTGTTCGTTCAGTCA
Source organism: Lolium multiflorum (assembly GCA_030979885.1). NCBI lineage: Eukaryota > Viridiplantae > Streptophyta > Magnoliopsida > Poales > Poaceae > Lolium > Lolium multiflorum. Next base: position 135,779 of record JAUUTY010000547.1, on the reverse strand, counting down.
TAATTCATACAACACATTCCAGTGAAGAAATAAAGCTCTTGTTTTTCTTCTTTTAATCAGTCTTGTCTATTACTCCCTCCTCTCCAAAAAAGTATGCCACAAATTTATCTAAATTCAGATTTCTCTAGACACTAGCTCCCTCTACCCCGAAAAAGATGCAAATCTACACATGTTTTTCGGGGCGGAGGGAGCACAACACATCTGAACCTAGTCCAGTTTCATGGGAAACCTGGAACCTGGAACTAACATATGATTTCCATTATGCCACGCAAATAGTCGTTTTTCACCTAAAGGCAAAGCCATACCTGAGCATTTCTTGCAGTTAATGAGACAAGGCAAAAAAAAATGACTGCTACAAATATGTAAAACGCATCTGACAGATTACAGACCAAAGACAACTTTTGCCACACTAGAAAGCCTTGAAGCAACTTCATCAGCATGAAAAAAAGAAACTGGTTGATAGGCCAAATAATATATTCCTGCCTTTCGTTCACGGGCCAAACATGGATACAAATTACAAACAGCACACCATCTGATGCATCAAATGCATAAACGGATAGTCTTCTTGCACACTGATAAAAACTTCGCACCACTCAAATACAGAACAAATATTTTACAAAAGAATACCGCTCATCCAAACACCCCGAACCAATGAACCTACAGCACGCATCGAAACCTAACCAATCACTTGATGAAACATAAAGCCCGATAAACAATAAATAATCTCATGTGGATGCTTCACTTCCGCAAAACCTTCTCTACAGCAACCTTTTGTGGGTTTGATAGGCCCTGCACATGATAATCCAATTCAACATTACTATATACCCGTGAAAGTGAGATGCAGTAGGAAGGTGGGGGACACATCTTGACACATTCTGTAAACACTAACAGTCCAGGACCCCCTCAAAAAAAAACAGTCCAGGACGTCTCACCTGCAACAGATACTCAAAAAGTGGCCGATCACTTTCCCACAGGTTGACAAATGTGTTTGTTAGAAAGTCCAACAACTTCACCTGCAAGGCAAAGGCAATTTATTTACTTAATCGAGTGAACATCAGATTTGTTTTAAACATGGAACTTTGCAGCGAAAGGCTGAAAGCAAACCTCATTAAGAGAGTCAGTTTTTGCCAGATCATCATCGTAACTATCGTCTTCATCCTATAGTACAATTGGAGTAGACAGAAATAAATACGACAAAACTGTATCACAGCAAGAGCATTATCTATTACTAGCATACCTCATCAAAAACTTTTGCCATTGCATTTAGGTGCTCAACTGACGGATTAGCATTTGAAGGAACTGATGCTGCATGTAACATATCATGTGGAATCCCATCACCATTCTGAACCTCCTCCCAGTCACTATCCTGTATAGATAAAGACTCTAAGAAGACCGTTCTAGTTTACAATCTTAACTGAGGGAATGAGCAGAAACCTCTTCACAAACGTTGTCAGCATCATCGCCGACTTGTTCCTGGATTTCAGTTAAAGTGTCCGCTAACAGTGAGAAGATCTGCATAATCCATATTCGGGGATGCTAACAGTAAGTGTTAAGAGATAACGAAAACACAGCTTGATGTCTGGCCCAACATTTAATAATAGCTACGAAAATATGATCTTGGTGAGAGATTCCTTTCATTTATGCATCTGCACATTAATGTTCCTTCAAAACTAAAATTTCTGAGAGACAAACTATGATTGTGAAATCATTGGTTACCTTAGATGGAAGAGGAATCTTGGTCCAGTGATCAGGAGTTACCCGGGCTTTTGACCGTGTGGTAATACCTGCACTAGTCTGTTTTTTTTTCTGGGTAAGACTAATGGTACAATAAGGTATGAACTGCTGAGCACCAAATAGACTAAGAATGGGGTAGTACCTTGACAAGATGACCATTGACTTCAATCCTAGATAACTCAGGATGACGGGTACATATGAGAAAAGCTAAGGCCGTAGTTGTTACCTTTATCTGGTAGGCTCCTTGAATTTCACCTATAATATATATTTACCAAGAAACCTCTCATTAGGGGAAACCAACATAAAGATAAATTATTCACCATACAATATTATGTTGCATAAGAACTTGCCTTGTAGTTGTGACCATTCTGACATTATATAAGCTAATGAATTTCCATAGCCCTCGGCAGGAATTGCAAGTAAAAGGTTGACAAACTGATCAACATTTGGTGCACTTAGATGTACCTGCAGCAGTTAGAACATGTTGATGCACCTATTATGGATAATGCATTTTAAATACATTTCTGTAATGTACCTCCTAGGAGGCGTGAAATGAAATGAAAAGCAAAGAGTCCTTTGCGTTTTCTCGGAAAAAAAATCCTGAGTGTACATTCAGACATTCTAAGTTCACACACAGTTTCGTGGAACAGAAACATTTTGTGTGGCCTGTGTAAAAAATACAACAAAATGTCTCGTGAAAAAAATATTTTGGAGCACCGAATATTGTCTTTTTACACAGGCCACAAAAAATGTCATTTTTTGCGAAGCTTGGTGTTCAAGCATAAAATGTCCCAATGTATATCCATGTTTTGGAATTTTTATACTACCTCCATTTCAAGGAATAAGGCGTCCTCGTTTTGCGAGCTTTTTGTTTGACCAAGAATTACTTCAAATAGATAAAGATTGTTTGTATGAAATTAGTATCATTAAAAAGTACTTCTCAATACGAATCCAACGATACTATATACATATAATATAATTAAGATTTTGTTGCTCAATTTTTATGGTCAAAGTTCGTCTTGGAATACGTGTGCGCCTTATTCCTTGAAACGGAGGTAGTACATTTCAAAATATGTTTTTGGTCAATGGGTCCATCTACACCTATGAGGCGAAGTGGATTTCCAGTGATAATGGGGTTAAATCCTTTTTGGAGGCAGTGTAACCCATGATGGCACAAATTTAAAAAAAAATCTTTCAAAAACATGATGGTACACAACAAACAATGGAAGACCACTATGCATCCGTATCATCGACTCCTATGTGAAACATAAATGGCATGTTACCGTAAAGAGGTGCAATGGCATACATAGAAAATCATAAAAAGTGAAGTAGCCAAGAAATGGCAAGTTTTAAGGTGTTACAATCAAATGATGGAGTATCCAAAGAAATACCTAGAATTTTTTCCATTTAAGATAGCATAAAAACCGACATATTACTACATACACCAAGCCTAAATCGAGACTAATCAAGGAGGAAAAGAGGGCAGTAAAACAAACAAAAGTTAAATTAATCATGTTAGACCACCACACACACACACACACACACACAGCGAGAGAGAGAGAGAGATGCAACTCACTAATCTGGCTATTATAACAACAAGAGAGCTCTTCAATCCTGCAATGTCACTTGATTGCATACGTCTCACAATAGCAGCAATGAGCTCTGGAATGTGGGGAGATAGGTGCGAAGGTAGATGCAAAATAAGTTGTAGAATGTAACTCCCAACAAAGAGCGATACTGAACTTTCTAACTCTGGATCTAAAAGCCTGTGAAGACGATGAAAGAACCATGATATAAGCATTCAGCTAAAAATGAAACAAACAATTAAACAGTTGAACAAAATGTAGATTGGTTCATCAAAGAGATAGTGTATCTAAACGATGTACTGGCATAGAAGATATGCAAGAAGCAGCTTACTAGGATTTTCTGAGTCGGCTACAGAAATATGTTTAGTTTGGGAAGCAAACATCAGCTCCTAGCTAGAAGACTAATGGTGCGGTGTTCACTTTCTACAAATTCATCTCGATCGCTGGTGAAGTTTTTGCAATAAATTAAGAAATATGCAATTTGTTTTCTTCCATATCGTGTAAGTGTGAAAAGTAAGAGCAACGCTAAGTTAGATATACATAATCTTGAGTTACCTTGAAGCTGCACTAAGTAGCATCTTCAATGTACTTCCTGGTTCGCCACCCCAAGCAAGCAACTCCTGCCGGCCACCTGATATAAATGCTGCCAAACATTCTGTCGCATTCTGAATTGGCCATAGATCAGCATATTAATGATGTATACACATAATACATCCATGCAAAATAGGTCCACTACACATGAATCGTTAAAATCAAAAGTTAAGCATTTACCTGCATCTCTCCATGGTCATCGCTTTCAAGCATAATTTGAATGATAAATGTAAAGCATGTGTCAAATACTGCCTTAACGACGGCAGCTGGGGCATTCTGACATGTACACGGCAGCATTAAGATTAGCATTGACAAGTCAATGAAAATACAAGTTATAGTCATTTTCAGAAATACTATTTGCCTCGAAATTCATAGAACTTAGGAAATGAAGGCATACTTTCAGTATCATCGCCAGGAGGTCTAGCGAACCTGCAACAAGTCCATCTGGCTGGATCTTGGACTAGCAAATGAACAACAAATAAGGCTTGCGTAGAGCAGGCAAATACAGAATAACCATGATAATGACATAAAACTGGTTTTAGCCTCTTACTTTTGATAAAATGGACCCAATCGTTGGAAGAATCCGAGATACAAGCGGTTGTAAGCATCCAGGAGCATTCTTGATGGCCTAAAAACTAAGGGATCCTGTTAAGTAGGCTGCAAATAAGGAGCGCAATAACCAAAAAGATCGTAACAAATGTCCTCCAACAAATAATAAGAGATGCACAGACAAAGCTCCTGTGAATTAACTAAAGAAACAAAAACAAGCCATGATAAAGAAAAACAACAATTGCATACTCATCAGTTTCAAAGTTAATTAAAAATTTAGGAGAAACGTGAGTAGCAAAAAAATCATTCATCCAACAGATCTGATTTTGCTGAATTCCCATGTGCAATCTTAAACATATTGGGACGTGATACTTCCAATTTCCAGGAAAACATAACATCTGCCAGGCAAATTTCAGTGGCAAACTGCAGCAGTCAAATTTCAAAGGTTTTGTGGTGTACATAGATTATCATGTGGTCAACATATGAAGCAGGGTCATTTAATCATGAACTATAATCACATTTGCATGAATACGAGAAATGAAACATATTTAAGAGAACCACCAACTTCTGATAATAAATTACCTCTAATACTTCTACAGCGTCGATACTAATGAATGGGTCAGCGATGTTTTGGGCCCAAACATCTAGTATGATAGGAGAGATGACTGGTTCAATTGATGTTGATTGTTCACCGCCTACATATCAAGTGGAAAACATCAATCTTAAGGGGAAAAAAGTATCAATAAATTATACACATATTTTGCTACAAGATGCATTAACAAGCAAGCTGAGTCACTGACAGACCAGATTTAATGGCTGATTGGAGTGTTTCTAGAACAAGATGCAGTGTCTCCTCAGATGCCTGTCATAAAACCTCCATGTATTCATTTCCTTCGAAAAGCTAAGGCAGGTTAGATTTACAATTTTATATACAAAATTACCTGCCTCAGAAGATCCACAAGAGATGAGAGTATGCCCATAATGTTTTGCTGAACTGAACTCTGAGTAGATTCCGGCAAAAGTTGGGCCAGTGCCCTACAGGCGCCTACTTTAACTGGGGGTGGCCTGGCAAACAAATATCTCACAGATAAATACAACTCTTCATTTTGTCCGGGATTGTACAACAAGTGAATTCATGGTCTTACACATCAGAGGCAATCGCCTGGGCAGCATTGCATAGATATTGCTCACAGATCCCCTTACTTATCTGACATGTTTTCCCCCAAATCAGCTTGCTGAGCATATAGCAATACATACAAGAAAAGTGAAGGTAAGGAAGTTCACCAGTGAAGAGAACTTAGCCACAACGGAGAATGCACGCGCATGAAGAAACGGGTACTGCTGCACCCCTAAAAACCACAAGACTAGTAAATAACACAGGGAGATTTACAAAGTTTAAAACACTGGTGATGAAATATACCTGTCCCCATAATGTCAATTACCATCTTCTCGAGTAAATCTCGCACATTGTAACCACAATCCTATTAAATCAGAAAGCACATGATGAATAAGACACTCACAAACGCTAGACCGACTTTAATAACTAAAAATGGCAAATAACTTTATTGCATCTGAGGGCATCTGCTTTGCACTTTGGAGAAATAAGGCACTCTCAGATTAGGTATATCATTATTATAAGCTTCTATCTACTATGCACAGATGTTAGAAACTTGCAATCAGGTCCTTCCTTTAGTGTATCAAAAGATAGGTCATGTGTCTCACTGTCTCATTAGATACATCAGCAGGGAGCCCAGGACTCTATGTGAGGCAATAGAACATACATCGACTTCTGTTTACAAAAAAAAAAATGAAGGTATTCCGTACTCCAAAAGTTCAGCCACTATGAGCCACTTCCCTCGCTACTACAGAAAACTCATGTCACCACTTTCCACTCTTTAAAGTGTATCTAAAGCGAGTAATTACTTGGTGTCAACAAGTGAAAAATTTGATGTTGCAGTTATGTGTGGAGTTCTGGAGCCAGAACATAACATTATAGGCAATATAAAGTGGCAGGCTAAAAATGACACATTATCCCTACCAATGTAAGTGTTCAATTCTAAGATCTGAGGTACTTAAGTGGCATGGAATACTAATACCTATCAAAATAAAGCATCTGGCTTTTCTTAATGCCAAATGGAGGGATCTAAGGTGCAAGTCTGCCAACAGGAATCAGTGAGCTTGGAACTATTCAGCACAACAACAAAAATTAAACCAACCTGTGCTTCACATAGATGTTCTGAAAGTGAACCTAGAGCAAAAAGTGATGCTTCATGCAGCTGGCAAGGAAATACTGTGTTAGATAGAGTCAACGATAGAAAGACACTACGAGCATAAAATTAGCAGGATCAAGTACAATATTTGGGGGTAAATCTAACAATAAACTAGACATAAAATTAAATATTACAGACTTAAAGGCAGCAACTTTGAACATTTCTGTAGCTCAAACAAGACTTACCAAAGTAGCTTAGTTTAAATGCATGGCATGTCACCAAAAAGGTACTTAGGAACATAAAGCAAGAGTAAAACTTGATAAAGACAAAATATCGAGGGTTGATTTCCTTTACAACTTTGTCTAAAGCAAACAACTCACCCTCCACCAGTCGGCACAACCTGCTTGTCTTAATTCACATGATTCACGAAAACAAATTTGTGAAGCTTCCAGAATTGAGTCAATTCCGTAATCCTCGTAGGCAGTGACTATCTCTTCCAACAAAAGAGATCCTGAAACAATGAAGATATGAGGAAAACATGGTGTGTCTGACAAATTCCTTAGGAGGAAAATTTCAAACGTGTCTTTTCCAATGAGTATGGTTGTTTAAGCCGCAAACAAAGCTCCAAAGAGGGGGGCAAGCAAAGATATTTTGAGTCTAAATTTCAATGTTGATTGTCTAATATATGCATGACTAGAGTACCAAGATTTTTATTTATGATTAATTGTACTTCCGCATATTTTCAAAATAGGATGGTAATATTTCACCAACAGTATAGACTGAACAGGGTTGGCAAAGAAGCAAAACAGAAGATCATACCAGACACACGACAGCTATAAGTTACATCATCCTCATCGGCAACATACTGGTTAGCATCACGTGACCAGTTTTGTACCTAAAATAACAAAATAAACAGATGCATAAGAATTTCCTAGCAAAAACCTAACAGGCAAATGATTTGGCTATGTATAACCAGTTCATGTACCTGTTCTTCAGTTATCTGTTGAAAGGATATAGTGTAGTACGCCAACTCTTTAATGCTTCCTGCAATGACCTAGTGTGATAGCAAAAAAAATTGTTACCCAAAAATGCAGAAAATGTATAGTCGCTAGTAAAAAGGCATACCTTTGCTAACAGAGAATTTCCCACGATAGTTGTCCATAGCTCAAATAACTGGAAAATAAGAGAACGAGGGTAAAAGATACGAAAGCAATGGACTGCAGTACAACAAAAGAGAACAATAAATAGAACAAATGTAGCAATGGAACAGTAAAAAAAAACAGAATGCATGAAATTACCTGGATCCCAAAGGATTCAATACTTCTTTCACTCCCATCAGAATCGTAGCCAACAGAATCAACATCCTCTGAAGCTTGAATGGTTGACAGGTGATAGACCTTGAAGGATGAAACAAAGGTCTGCCACAACGGCGCAAGAATAGCTGTGTAAAATAGACCCATTATCAGAAAGGCAAAAGACCAAGAGCAATTTAATCTATCCACCTGACGTGGAATTCCAGTTTACAATATAATGTATTAGACTTGCCAGAAATTTTGGCTTCAGGTAGTCTAGGAAAGTTCTGGATAAGCTGGAGTAAACACTTAAGCACCTGATCAACAGACAAGCATAGGCTTCAACAACAATGAAGAATGCATGCATTTGATCCTACAACACAGATTATACGATGTATACCTCAAACTGCATACTCCAGTCATCAGGATTTTGGGACAACACCGGTGAATTTAAAATTATAGAGAATTGCTCCATAAGTGGATCAAGCATTGAAGTCATCAAACTGAGTGTCTCTCTCTGCAGCAGAAAATCACCTCAGTTGGTTTAATATGAAGACACAGCAGAATAATACAGCACAAACAAGACAACTACCTTATAAACACCACTCATTGATCCAAGCATGGAAATACATGAATGGACTATTCCAACAGCTTTTGCACGAAGAGAATTTTCATACAGCTGTTTTTCAGAACGGGTAAGAACATATTGCGTTATCTCCATAATTATTTAGTAAAGCAAAAGGAGTAAACAGTAACACAAACTTACGTGCGGAGATGATATTATTATGTACAATGATGGGAATAGCTCTGGCACTAATTTTGGAATGCATTCATCATCTAAATCATCTGATAGAAGAGCTAGGCATCTTAATGCTCCACGAACTGCCACAAAATGTAGACCACTTCTTTCAGGAGAAAGATAACTAAAACATTAAAAGATCAAAATAACAGCCTTCGTCATGTTTCTATAAAAAAAAGAATTGGGCTATATGAGCATCCAAAGAAGAAGAAATGCAGATTAGGCTATGTGGTACTAACATTCCAAACAAGGTACCACTTTCTGACAGTGTGGAATACCCTGTTTTCCCAAGAATCGTAGGTCCCTTTTTTTTATTAAGAAGCATGTACAAGCTTCTCATAGATGCTAGCTATTAAAAGAACTTATTTTGCAATAGGAGAACCGTTTGGAGGAGCTTATTCTGGTTGAAAGCTGACAGCTCCAAGTTTAAGTTCAAGGTTTGCAAACAAGCCTGAATAGCCTGATTTGAAAATACTGGGAAGCAACAAAAAAGTTATATACCTCCATTCCCATTGATTTGATCACCAATTAACTTTAAGAGAAAGGACAGTAACTCAGGCCAGTCTTCTGGCCAATCATTCTGCCCAATAGCTGCTACGGCCATGCCAATAGCAGTGCGTATTTTCCCGTTAGAATCATCAAGTGAGGTAAGAAGGAGTTGACGTATAACAACCTGATGAGGAATATGAGTGAGAACAATGTAATACGATAAAAAATCGACAACAATATAAATTTGCACACTAAGCATGTTGTTTTCTTGTGAGTTTTAGCAGAGTTTGGTCTTGATAACAGTAGTAGAGGATCTGCTACCATATTTCATATGGTGACCTATTTAGATAACAAGCACATTGAGCAATTTATCTAGTCTGCTGATGTCGAGACCAAACCTCATTCTCACGAGTTTCTACTGTTTATTTTCTAAGCATGACGGTTTTGTGAGGTGAGAACAAAATGGCAGTCATTTCCGTTTCTCTCAATAAGCCAAATAAGCACCAAGGACATCAGAGGGGGAGGGGGGTCCCTGGGTACCTTTTCTGAGGCAGAAACAACAGGAGGCACGAAATTCTCTTCTTGTTCCTCCCAGTGATGCTTGATGAACTGTTTTAACAAGACAGCAGCAAGGTGCTAGGAAGTGAAGGACCAACAAACAACAGAAGGACTGTCGAGCATGCAAAGCCAAGTCTGACAAAAATACAGTGTGCAAAACATAGTTCTGATTATAAAAAAAAAAATCAGAAATGAGCAACTGTGAGGATATCTGACGTAGCCCAAAAGGGATCTCCTTGTTGATTGTGACCTTTGTGAGGGCAGCTCCGTATCCTGAGCAAAAGATTGTAGCAAGAAACCAGGAACTTGTTAGCTGACAGCAGGGGATTGGTGAGTTAGGGGATGGCGGAGTCAGACGAACCTGGCTGGAGTGAGGCCTGGCGGAGCGACTCCTCGGCGAAGGCGCGGACGTCGCGGGCGGTGTCGAGCGTGGCCGTCAGGCACTCCACCAGCCACCGCTGGTCCCCGTCGGCCGCCGCCGCCGCCGCCATTGCGATCGATTAACCGGCGGCCGCCGACGACGACTTGGGCTAGGTTAGGGCTGGGTGGGCGGGATGGTTTCGCCCGCGGGATCGAAACTGGTTTGAACGGGATCGCGCGGGCGGAAATGGTGGGCGGATTCGGGGGTTTTGTGCTGCAAACTAGGGTTTTTATACGAGAGCCAGAAACAGGGGTGGGTGGTGGCGGCCGGGAAGAGAGGAGAAGGGAAGGAATGCTTGGGACTTTGTTCGGAGCTGGGGAACGGTTGACAAAATGTTTGTGATGGGCCTCTTTCGTCTTTCGTGTACCGATGGCGGGCTGGGCTCACTCCTAGCAAACAAACGCAGATAGGGGACACCAAGACCCAGCCCAACGGCCCGACATAAACGGATCAATATGTTCGGGGTGACCCATTTTTTCAAGCTTAAATTTGAATGGTAGTGCATTTTCCATCGTCATTATTGCTACATATAGGATTAGCTTTTATTGTTATTTGCCTTGATACAGTGTTGTTTATGCATTATTTGATGATTTTCAGGACTTTAGTACAAAGTCCTCTTCATTGGTATTTAATTTCTGGGAGGCAGAAAACCTTATTTTTCGTATTTTATTTGTTTCAGGACTTTCTAGAACGCTAAAAATTTAGGAAAAATTACCTGATTAGTTTTTCACCCGAAGAAACGGCGTGACCAAATGAACCACGTGAGAGGGGCCACGAGGTGCGAACGGCACCAGGTGGCGCGCCCAAACAGATAGGGCATGCCACCTAGGCTCGTTCGCCCCTCGAGCGTCGCCTCGGTCCCCCCCTCCTTATACCAGAAGCTCCGTTTCGCCTAAAAAAAGAAGCCATATTTTTCCCGAGATTTATTGAGGCGGCGGCGGAGGCGAAATTCCTCTCCTACTCCAGGAGAGGGCAGATCCTGCCTGCACTGGTGCCCCGGTGAAGGGGAAATCGACGCCATCAACATCCCCACTCCTCCTTGGCTTGGGAGGAGGCATCTCCATCAACATCTCCATCAGCACCATCATCACCACCATCTCCATCTACGAGATCGACGTCATCCCCCTCATAGTTTGTGTTGAGTTGAACACCGGATATTGTTTTTTGTGCTATTGCATGTTCGTGATTGGTACTTTGTCATTATTTGGTGGGGAGATTACATATTCAGATTATGTTGTAATCATTATGCCTCTGGTCCATATCATGTTTGACATTTGTGAGTAGTTTTCCATGTTCTTTTCCATGATCTGGTGATGGTTCTACATGATGTGCAATGATTCTTTGATGTGCAATGAGTATGTTTCGGTCGTTTATTATTTTCTTTTTTGTTTAGTTGTACGTTTTCCTTTTTCTCCCTCCTCCTTAGTAGTCGGAACCCAGAAGCCTTGACCGGGCTGGGCTCGCAGAGTCCGTGGGGTCTGACTGGGCCGTTCGGATGACGCGGTGCTTCATCGCTCTCGCGCCAATGACCAGGGGTCGTTATTTTTCAAGACATATATTGCCGCGTGCAGCCAATGACCATGGGGTCGTCTATTTATTTAGGAAACTCATATATTGCCGGCCTGCACCAATGACCAGTGGGGTCGTTTTTTTTCAGAAAAGACATATATTGCCGCCTGTGGGGCCGCAGCCAATGACCAGTGGGGTCGTCTATTTATTTAGAGAAACTCATATATTGCCGCTCCTGGAGTGGCCTCAGAAAACTCATATTTGCCGCTCTGTGGGCCCCCCCGTGGGGTCGTCTTTTATTAAGAAACATATATTGCCGCTCTGGGCGGCCAATGACCGATTTTTAAAAACGATATTATTGCCGCTTGTGGGGCCGGTGGGGTCGTTTATTTTGTTGGTCCAAACTCTATATGTCTTTAGAGAAATCGAGAAAGAACAAGTTCGCTAATTAATTTTTGCAGAGAAAGATAGCGCCCTCGCCCGCGGCGTACCCGCCGGGGCGCGAGAGGAATCGGCGCGTATGCAGTCACGGTTCTTCAATTATTTGGACCAGCATTTCCCCACCGCAGAAAGTCCGCGCCATAGCCGCGCCATGACGGCCGGATTTTCGCGCACCAATTGGTAAAGGTAAGACCGCCGCTTCCCCCCCCCTAATCGATTCGGTTCCCGTAATTTTTTTGGAGGTGAAATAGTCCTCAATGTCTCGTCGTAGCGGGTACACCGGCGAGGGTGGGGATTCGATCATGTCGTGGCCACGTTCTACTTCTCCTACCTCGTCGGAAGTGCAGCTTCAGCTCTCCTACCGTTGAATTTGAAGTTCCGCCATGGCCTGTTGGGGTGATTTCAGTTCTTTTTTTTTTTATTGTTACAGTTAGCCAGGTGCCGATGATCCATGGTACATTGCATACCAAGATGAATCAACCCAGTGGTGTAGCCAGGATGGATTTGAGGAGAAGGTGGCCAATTTAGGTGATGAATTGCCCGTAAAAACCTGATGATATTCGAGCAGCGTACAGAGGAAGAAAAGAAGAAGAGCTTATTCGCAAGGATAAGTTGAGAGTTGAGACAGATCTTGCCGTATTTGATCAAGTGGTAGAAAATCTAGAACATGAACTTAAAGTGATGGGAGAGGAGAAAAGTAGATTCATCTGTGCAGTTTTATTAGGTGTCATCCCTGTCCTAGCAGTTATGTGGTTTCGTAGACGATTTAGTATAGAATTGTTATTCAAGATGGCTCTAACCACTGTATTTTGTTGTGGCTCTAAGCATTGTATTTCGGTGTACAATTTCCTACTTGTGCTAAGTAATGCGCACGATAATTTTAGCATGCATGAACATTTTATAAAAGTGAAGGGATCCCAAAAGTGAAAGCATGTACCAGCCTCCGGATCAAATACATATCAATATCTTCCCAATCAAGTTGGGATAGAATTCAAATCATACATACGGATGTACATGGACACATCAAGAACGTGAAGAAGCTTTTTTTGAGACGGAGGTAGTAGTTCGAACAATTTTATCCCATTTGGAAATTGAAAAATACAAATTTATAATAATTTATCCCAATTTGCGGCGTCGAACACGGCCGCGCAGCGATGGGCAAGAAAGGCCGGGACGACGGGCGGCTGAGGGGTGGTCATCATCTCGCCATCAAACGTTGAAGCGATGTTATCGGCGATGGCTTCAATGTTCGTGGCATCAATGACCAGTGTCGGAACCGCCGTCTTTGGTGTACTTCATCGCCGACGGATCTGCGGAGGGCTGGATCGGCGGCTTTGCCGCGGTTGTAGACGATGGCTTCAATCGTCTTGGCATCGATTCGCACTCTCGGCACCGGAAGTGAGACATCAACAGGCTCCGACATTGAAGGCTGGGTCTGCGCCGTCGAAGCGATGTTGTAGGCGATGGCTTCAATGTTCGTGGCATCGATGACCACTGTCGGCACGGCCGCCGTCTTGGTGTTCTTCATCATTCAACAGATCTGAGAATAGAATCGAAAGAGAGACAGAGAGACATTTCAACTATTTCTCGACGGTTAGATCCTCACCGGCACTCTTAGATCCACGGCGCACGCACGGTTGCCGCCGCACGCACGGCAGATCCGCGCGCCGCACGCCGCCGCACGCGCGCACGCACGGTTAGATCCGCGCCGCGCACGCCGCCGCACGCACGGTTAGATCCGCGCCGCCGCACGCCGCCGCACGCACGGTTAGATCCGCGCCGCCGCACCCCACCGCAAGCACGGTTAGATCCGCGCCGCCGCGACCGCCGTAGTAAGAGAGGAAATACGAGAGAGGAGGATGCGACTGGAATATGCGACTGCCATGGTTGGTAGGTATGTGCTCTGCTCTTGTCTCCGTATGCGTCCATCGTGGTAGAGAGAGAGATACAGGCCGTCCGATCATAAATGATCGAACGGTGCAAGCGTTCGTTGAGCTTTCATCCAACCAAGATCCGTGTGACATACATCTCGACCAATCAGAGATCAGCCAGTGAGTACAAGTTAGGAAAACTGAGTAGAACTAAGAGGGGGAAAAGTGAGGAAATGTTTATCGGAAGGGCAAAACTGAGTATGACTGAGTAAAACAAGTGGGCCCGGAGGGGAAAACTGAGTAACACTAAGTAAAACAGGGGCACCCAAATAATAAACGGACTAAGGGAAATTGAAGCTTTTGGCATAAAAAATGTAAAATTGTGTTATTTGAACAATATATTACATTTTGGCCGACTAGATATTGTTTGCAACTCAAAGATACACAAGTGTGACGAATTTGGACTCATTTGGACAAAGTTTGTAAGCATAGTGGGTATTTGGGAGGTGTATTGAGCAGAAAGCCCTGCATCTTCATATCTAGTAGCTCATGGACTAGGAAGTGGTTTTGAAGCTTTTGGCATAAAAACTTCATATCTCTATATTTCCTTTTCCATTATTATTTCTCTAGGTTGTAGGTAACATAACAAGGCTCCATGGGAAGGTTCCACCATGTTTTGAATTATTTTGAATTGAACCCTAAAATGTTAAAACCCTAAAACCCTAAAACCCTAAAATGATAAATGTGGCTTAAATGTGGCTTAAATGTGGCATACAAATTGTTCATACAAATTTAAATTGTTCAACACAAAGGGATCCCCAATACAAAGGGAACCACAATACAAATTGTTCATACAAATTCAAATTGTTCAACACAAAGGCATCCCCAATACAAAGGGAACCCCAATACAAATTGTTCAACACAAAGGGATCCCCAATACAAAGGGAACCACAATACAAATTGTTCATACAAATTCAAATTAGTTGTTCAGAATAAAATCTTTCTCTTGCTCCTGGTGTGACTCGCCAGGGCCACCACCTTACTCCGGGTAACCCTACGAGGGATATTACCGGTGTCTACCTTCCTTTTGCCCTCTTTCTTGTTCTTCTTCTTCTGCAAAGCTTGTGCTTTTTCTTCTGCCATGTACTCTTCGAAGTTAGCTTCTACCATGGCCTTACTACTTTCGAAGGCATTCTCGACTATATTGTTCCCTCTCCTCTAGACTCATCGGTTGAAGAAATTCTACATCCATTTGTTCCCTCTGCTCTCGATCCATCGGTTCAAGCAGATCTACATCCATCTGCTCCCTCCGCTCTCGATCCATCGGTTCAATCTCCTCATGTTGAATTGCTGCTTCAATCTCCTCTGCATTTGCTGCTTCAATCTCCTCATGTTGAATCGCTGCTTCAATCTCTCGCATTTGCTGCTTCAATCACCTCATGTTGAAATTGCTTCAATCTCAAGTTGAATTGCTGCTTCATTCTCCTCTCGCATTTTCTGCTCCCGCCCGATCTTCCATTCCAAAAGCTGGGTCAACTCCATTTTTACAAAGCCTAGCAATGTGTCCAGGGATTCCACAACGTTTGCACTTACGTTTCGAATCGGTGCACCACCCTCGCACTAGCTCGATCCTATTCTTCCTCGCCTACCTGCCGGTCTAGTCAATAGAGAGGTTTGAAGCCCGGATCGACTTTCATCCATTGGTATTTTCCCAACAAGGTAGGAACATTCATAGCATATGCAGCCCTAAATTTGGCAACAGAGAATACTCTGACACATACTGATCAACTTCACCATCTTCACCCCCTATAACACTCATGAAAAACAATGCGTGTATGCAGGGTATCCCACGGATCTGCCATCCCCTACAATGGCATGTCCTATCAACCAAACTCACTGGATACCTCCACTGCATGTTTTTACTGTCAGTGTAGGTTACCTCAGCCTCCATTCCTTTTCCGACGCATTGCATCCTCAATTGTTTTGCCCTCTCATGCAAAGACTTAATCAAAGATGGGAGCATGAGATGGCCAACATAATTTGTGGATGCAATTCTTTGACGCAGATCGATCTTTATCATGATCATCTGCCTAATCTTATCAAATATTTGCCACAACATAAGCCCTTTCAATGACTTGACCTTTGAATTGAAACTCTCCGCAAGGTTACTTGTTACATAGTCTACCTTGCAAATTTCATTGAATTGGCTTCTTGACCACACCCTACCATGATGTTCATCCAAGTACTCCTTCCCCAGGTTTTTGTTTATACAACACATCCAAGTGAAACAGATGCTTCCTAGAGTTGCATGTGTATGAAGCTGGCCATAGGTTGTCGGTAAAAACTTTACCCTTGAATTTCTTTGTAAAATTTGCAAGTGTCGCATACATTCCCTATGCTCCACTCCAGGGAATACTGCTTCTACCGCAGTCTCCAAACCTTTGCAAGCGTCGTGTGGATAACAAGTCCTGGTGGATGACCTATAAGGTCGCGCAAATTCTGCAGAAACCAAGTCCAACTTTCCTGTGACTCAACCTCCAAAACCCCATAAGCAACAGGGAACATCCAATTATGTCCATCAACTGCAGTAGCAGCAACTAGCTGTCCTTTAAACCTGCCATGAAGAGCTGATGCATCCACGGCCAAATAAGGCCTGCAACCGTCCAAAAAGCCTTTCCAGAAGCTTTGAAACAAACAAAAGCCCTTCTCAAACATTCCTGTGCATTACCTTCCCGCTTTTCAATTTGTAGGAACTGTATGCTTGTCTATCGCTACAACACTGCCTGGACTAGCCATCTCCACTTCAGCTTTGAAAGTGTAAAGCAACTGAAAGCTTTCGTTCCATGGACCATTGATCTTGTCAAGAGCCATTTCCTTTGCATAGAACATCCTCATGTAAGGTACTTTCATTTTATACTTCTCAACCACCTTTTTACGAGTGCTGTTGGACCAAGTGAAGGATCTTCTCTCAGCCAATCTAGGATTATATCTGCCAACCACCTAGTCTTCGCTAGCTTTGTTTTCAGCTCTGGCTCTCCCCTAGAGGTGGACACCTATGGATCTCCTTATTCTTCTTTATCTCGAAACATAATGATAAGGAATGTCATAATAGATAACAAATTTTACACCGTGATCTAAATACACAACTGGTTGGCGTATTACCTGAACTAAGCCGCGCATTGTGGATGCATGCAGCCTAAACCTACACCTTAGGTATGGGCATTTAATTGTGAACCTACCTGGCTCACTTTTAACAACCTCAAAATTATTCTTACTGAGAATGTGATATGTAGTAATTGCATTACGGCAGTCCATCATCGTTTGAAACACGGTGCCTTCTACAAGTTGGGGATCCTCCTGCTCCACTCAATTGTTGGCAAGTCTTCACCTTCGTAATCGGCTAAAACGAGGTTGTCATCATTCTCATTCTTCTCTTCATCATCGTGTCATCAAATGCACCAAAAGCAATATCTTCCATGTATTGATCCTCCATTGCCTGCTTACTGCATCGATCTACCAATTCAGGAAACATCAACTCATCCTCATAATCTTGAGGAGACTGATCCTCAATGTCTGCATCGTCCTCCACATGGACCGTGCGAACGATCTGGATACCACTAGCACTGGGGACAGATGGTGCTGCTGTGGACCTACAAGGAGCGCCGCGGCGCACACTGTTAGAAGAGGCAGCAGCAGTAGAGAGACATGATGCCCGACCACCTGATGATGCCCCAACACCGAGAGAGATGATGCCCGGCCCCCGTCCACATGGATACGAATTTTACCGAACCGGCAAGAAGCATTCAAAGCAAAAAGAATTCCCAGATCGTCGTCGGAAATTAGTGGAACAAATCTTCCCTCCTTGTTGTGCAAATATTCGAAATGAACTGCGTCGTCAGAGCTCCACTTATCGCAGATGTTAGCTTTCAAATTCCTCAACGAGATGGTGGTTGCAACCACCGCAGGAAGAAAACCCATTCTTATTGCGTTTAGAATCACGCAAAGCTAGAATCCAGCCTAACCACCACGAAAAGCCAGCGCTGGATCAATCCTATTCGAAAAGCAACGCAGCTTAGTTGAGCAACAACGATTGGCGCTCAAAAGCTGCCTACTGTTAATTCACATATAGCACGATGCTTACCTGATGGAATCCATGCGTTAGATCCCTCCGATTCCCAATCTTCTCCGCGGCTGACGGCTTGGCACACCAGATGGACATACAAACTCCGCGAAAGGGGTAGATCTAGATCTGGTGGAGGCGGAGCCCTCTCCGCCTCCCGGGGGGTGGTGGGGGGGGCGGTGGCGGACGACGCCATAAGGTAGGAGGGCAGGACGGCGTGGCGGCGGAGGGGCGTGTGAGCTCCTCCATCGGGCGGAGTGGAAAGCTTTGGGTGAGCTCCTCGAGTCAACATAGTTCGAAAGAAACGGTCAATTCAACACCAACGCTCTAGCCGTCACCGGTAATGAAGGCCTCTCGACCAGACGGCAACCCTCCCGTCCGAGCGTCTGCGACGGGTTTCAAACTAGAGGGAGGGGAAAACTGAGGAAAAACTAAGGGGCTGGGGAAAACTGAGTACAACTAACGAACCAGGGGCACGAAAATAGAAATCCCTTTATGTTATTCTATGATGGTTTTATGCGAACGTCGACTACATATTACCTCACCTATATGGGCTCATAGGGTTGCACTTTAATATAATGCATTAGTGTTGAAAGGGTCGAAATGATAGAAACCGTGTTTCACCCTATGGGTTGCATTACAGGGGTTTATGTCGGGGACCCTAGATCTTATAGCTATGGTGGGACATTTATATCTTAATGATTCCTATACTCGTTCATAAAAATGGCTCTAGGACCCATCATAAGGGGTGCATTTGCTCATATTTATGGCTGCACCTAATTAAGGCTCCGTCCCTAGTTGAATAAAGCTTAAAAAAAATATTTACTGCATTGTTTAGAACTCAGATGCTAGTGAATCCATGACGCCCTCAGGAACTTTAGTTTCATATAAGCATACACACTTGAGCTTGTCCTCTTGCTGCATAGAGGATTGGGCTTTTCTCTCATCGAGAGCATTTTACTTATCTGTTATTTACTTTTTGCAATTTATCCTTATTGCAAACTATACACACAAAAACACCAGAATTTTCTTTATTATTATTGCTTTCTTGTCGATTCTTCTAACCAACACCTTCAGCTCCTCGTGGGTTCGACAACTTTTCTTATTGGAAAGTACTACAATTGATCTCCTGCACTTGGAAGCCATCACATGCCCCTCTTGTATTTACTCGTCCACTTGCATTTAATCGTGGAAGGCAACAGAGCAGGTTGAGGAGACGAAGATGCGCGGTGCCCGACGAGTCACCGCGAGGGCAAAGAAGCCTGCCTAGCAATCACCGTTGAGCTAGCCATGGTCATTCAGGCCAACACCCTGCTGTTCACCTCGTTCGCCGCCGCACATGTCGTCCTCATACTCAAGCAGGAGGTGCTCGGACAGGTCCAGGCCACCTCCGTCGACACCTCTTCGACAAACTCGGTGACTTCCTAGCGTTTTCCGTATGAGAATTTTTCTATCCCACGAAATCCGGATTCACTTTGGAATTCCGGGTATAGTTCCGGGTAATTAGGAATTGTCCGACTTTCCTCCAAATTTGGTCTGGATTTATGTCTTGCTCGAAATTTGACTTGGAATTCCAAACTAGTTCCAGATTTCCGAAAACTGGCCTAAAGTCACTTTTCTTAAAGGGGTATAAAAGAGTCCTTCTTCCCCAATGTTTGTAGGGTTATTAGAGCATGGAAATACACCTCGTTGATATTCCTCAAAAGCTTGATTCCTTCCCATCCTTCGTATGATTCTTTCATATTTTTGAGGGGATTGGAAGACGAGATCTAGATCCACAACTCCAACCTCTTCGTGGAAGATTGTGAAGACGCACGGGCTTCTCCTTCGTGGAGCTTATGAAGTAGTTGTGGAACTTGCTGACAAGGGATTAACTTGTCAATGCCTACAGATTGTAGACTAGGGTTTTGCTAGAAGTAGAGGGCAAGTAGATCTCGAAGGTTTCAGCCGAAAAGTACTCGCTGATTGTACAAACTAGGGTTCTATTGACAATAGATTGGATCCTTTTGTCCCTCGACTTTATAGGAGGTGGAGCCGAGGATTTCGTAATATACAAGTTAGGAGTCCGGGAGGGTTTCGTACTCCCGTAAGATTACAAGTTTATATTTCCTAATACAACTCTATCTTTCCTTAACACTAATTGGGCTTCTGAATCTTCTTATCTTTCGAGTCCTAGGCCTTCAGTAAACTCCGGGTACCAACTTCGGCAGGCCCATTGGGGATGCCTATGTCAGTAGCCCCCGAGATTTTGCTTGAATCGAAGAATCAGGGAAAATCTCCAACTTTAATCATTTAATAATCTTGTCGAATTTATCGCATAAGTTTTTTATATGCAAATACTATATTGTACAGGGATAATGGTACTTGGGGCTAGTTCATCTGACGGATCAGGTACTAGTTAACTGCTCTAGTGGCAATCCGCAAACCTACTTCAAGATCACGTCCCCGGACATGATCTCGGGATACTGGTGTAAACTTCGACAGTGCCGCTTAAGGTCTTACCATTCGTCGAGTCTCGTCATATTTTATCGGTACCTAACGCGTCCGTTAGGATTTTTCTTCGTATCTTGATACGGAAAAAGTAGCAAACCGCCGCAGAGACGGTGCCACGCCGCTCGAACGGATCGGTCTTACCTTCGCAAAGTTTTGCGGCATTCAGAGATTATTCGCGACTTTTAGCGCTCTAAGAATATATTGTCGAGTGCTTTTCGGCTGTTGGAATAGCACATTTTATTGAGTCATATTTGATGACTTATTTTGCCTTCCCGATGGGAGTATATGTAGAGTTAATCATAACTCGAAATATACTCGCTTCTTTTCTTTTTCTATATTTTTGTATAATTTCATCGGGCACGCGAACAGCGTTCCCGATGGGAGTAGCCCCCGAGGCTAGAGCCAAGGACTTGTGCTTGGTTGTAGGCTCCACAAATTAATATCGTCTACCGCTATATTGTTAATCCTTCTCGAGCTTTTCATATCTATCGGGTGCGCGATCAGCGCTCCCGATGGGAGTAGCCCCGAGGCTATGAACAAATGCTTGCATTTGGTCATAGGCTCTCGCCATTTCTATTTTGTCATACTCAGATTTTTCTATCTTTCCAAAGTAGCCCCCGAGCGTTTGGTAAAAAACTTGTTTTTGATCAAAGGCTCTCGAATTAATCAATAATCTTCCGTTGTCGACAATCATACCAGGCGTCATAGTCGAGCTTTTTGCTCTTGCCACGGTGACATCATTGTTGACGATAGCCACGATTACTGTATCGGGAACGTGCGGGAACTGCTTGTCTCTCTGCCTTGTGGGTCCTTTTTTCTTATCCATTTGACACGTCGCGCAAGTGGGGGACACACGTCCTCCGCTTTTTCTGGCGCACGCACTGTATCGCCTGTCCCTTCATTTCTCAGTAAAAATCCAGTTTTACCCTTGGTCCACGTGTTCACCATCTACGCCATAATTTTTCCATCTAACGGTTGCATCGATTCGTCGCACCACTACATAAGGCCATCTTCTTCCTCCTTGAGCACTTTCGCTCGCGCCGCACCTCTGTTCTTCCTCTGCCAAAAATCTCCGCCGCGCCCCAGAGCTCTTTACACTCCTCCACTCTTGCGCTCTTCTTCTCCACGTTTGTTGATGCCACCGCGCAAACTCACCAGGCACAGCACTCCGGAATCAAAGATGGCGGCTGAAGATCTGGGGAACTTGGAGTGGGAGAGATCCAAAATCTCCCAGAAGATATCAATATGTGAAGAAGCTTGGCATCAGCGGGAAGCAATACGCGCTGCGCTTCCCCAAGGAAGAAAGCTATCCAGCCCCACCAATGCAATATCGGGTCAGTTTCGTCGACCACCTCATCCGTGGTCTCTCCACCCCCATACATGATTTCTTCCGTGGGTTGCTTTTCATGTACGAACTGCAACTTCACCATCTTACCCCCAATTCCATCCTCCACATTTCTATTTTATCACATTGTGTGAATCTTTCCTTGGGGCCCAGCCTAACTGGTCCCTATGGAAACGTATCTTCCTTTGTCGCCGTAATGGCTCTTCCAGCGTCGCCTACAACATAGGCGGCGTTGTGATTCATGTCGCCCGACGTCGAATACTTCGACGTCAAATTCCCCGACTCGTTCAAGGGTGGCGCAAAAAATGGTTATACATCCGCGAGGAGAACCATGGCTCGTTGAAGACAACATTCCTCCTTTTGATGGTGCCGAGAAAATCTGTCGCCGCCGATCCCTGGGATGCAGAGGCTACTAACGCAGAAAAAGTGGCGAGAGGCCCGATGACACGCATCCACGAGCTCCAAAATACTCCTGGACAAGAATTGTCGGGTATCCAAATCACGGCATATTTCCTTAGGATTAGGTGCAGCCTCTTCAAGCTCGCAAAACCCCTTTGGATGTATGCTGGCGATAAAGATGTCGATCGCCTGTCGACGGATTCATCGGTCAAGGACTTGGAGAAACTTGTCCGAAAGATCTCGTCGTTGAACAAGAAAGACAACGTCCCAACCTCTTGTGGTGTGACGCCGTATAGCGCCACCAACGCACTCCCACAGGTAATATATTGTTAGCATTAGTTTTGGTCACACATTTTTTTTCCTTTTTGTCTTTGTGCATATTTCTTTTTTCTTCAACTGCTCCATGCCGATATATTTTCTGTCTTTAACAGGGTCATGCGACTGCGTCGCCTCTTCCTCCCCTTCCTGAAGGTGGAGAAGTCGAAGAAAGGGTTGTTGTCACCGACGACAACCAGGGTGTGTCTCGCCCTGAGAGTGAAGCCGCGGGTTCTCAAAAATGTGCGGCATCCTCTGAAAAGGACGCTGAGGCCGAGGCAACTTCTTCGACACGCTCTCCTCCTTCAGCTGCTTCTCCCACGAGCAAGAGGAAGAGGGACGAGGCTGTTGACACCGGCACCTCCAAAGCCGGTGCTGCCCGTGCCGAAGAAACTACGCCTGATGCTGGGAAGAGAGCTTTTGATCTTTACGAAGCTGCTCTTATCAGCTCGTAAGTTTTTGATGCACTATATTTTGTCTCTTCTCGATACCTTGTCAAGTTGCGTTCTTATCCTGTCGCTTTATTTGTTGTAGTGGCGATGAAGAGGAGGATGCACCTATTGACGCGACTGCTCGAACGAGCACGTCTCGTACTTTAGTTGTCTCGGAGGCTCATCCTGATGGCGACGAAACTTCGCCTCCTCAACAAAACGTAGAGCATCCAACGCCAGCCCCCAAGCTCCTTCGCCGAAGAGAGCTAGGGTAGAATCAGCCAAGGAATCAACCTCGTTAGTTGGTTGTTCCTCGACTCCTTTGATGGAAGAGGTAAGTTATTTTCTTTTTTCCTGTATTGATTTACTGCTTTGAATTTCCTTCTTTTTTCTTCTTGATGTCGAACTTTTCTTCTTCCTATATTGATCCTTTTTGCATGGTGATTTCTTCAGCCTTTCATGAAAGAGCTTATCCGCTTTACCCAATTTATCGGGTACCGAGTATGCGCCAAACTTGAAGGTACCTCTTTTTTTTCTTGTTTGTCTTTCCTAGTCGAGTATATTCTGTCACTATTTTGTACTGCAGACTTTACTTTTCTGTCTTATGATGGCGAAAAACTTGGAAACAACAAACGCGACGCTCGTTGTCTGAGTTAGAGCAAAGCGAACAGCTCGCATGAAAGCTGAAGATGCCGCTGCCGTCGAAGATCTTCGAAAAGACTCGACGACGCAAAAAATGCTCTGAGCGAAAATGTAGCTCAGCATTCTGCTCGCGAAGAAGAAATCCTTAGTCGACTGGAGTCGCAGAGTCGACGTTTTGTTAGTAAGTGTTCACACCCTTGCTGCTTTCTTGCATCGTATTTGTTCCCTTTTTCCTTTGATCAACTCTTTTTTATGATTTAAGCAGGGAGAACAAATCAAGAGTATGAGCTGGAAAATCCTGAAGGTGACCAGCTCCTTGATGCGCTCTCTCTTCTTGAAATCCACGGCACTGAAGCCCGTGACGGCCTTGCTGAAGCTAAGGTTGGCCTGTCGTGGCTTTTCCCATAATTTTTTAAGAAGAAAGAGGAACCCGCAATTTTTGTTGATCTCGCCAAGTGCTTCACTTCCCAAGAAGACCTTGGACTCCAACTTCGCCAAGAAGGGTTAAAAGTTGGTGTCGAAGGTACAATTGCCTTGATTGCCGAGAGCCAACAAAACGTCGACTGGTCAAGGGTTGGCAACACGGAGGACATCGAGACGAAGAAGTGGCAGTCGCTGATTAAAGCGGCGAAGCCCAAATCGAAGAAAATCCTACAAGCCCTCCTACCCCAGTTCTTCGAAGCCGGAGGTCAAGTAGACCACCTTGCTTTTTCTTGTAGTTTTTTCTCTCTTTTGGCGCTGTCGCCTTAGTATCCTTGGCGATGATTGCTTCAGTAGTTTTCTAGGGATCCTTCTTTTGTAATAGCCATGTACATACTTTGAGAATGAATGGAAATCTATCTTTGCTTAATGATTGATATCGAAACTTTATTTTTTCAGTTGATTTTTGACAATTATACTGCAACTCCCCGTCCTTCCGAGGTTTTTCCTGCTTCATCACGTTTGGAGAAAGCGCCTGTCACTGTCGAATTTACTGGAGATTCCTCAAGTAAAAGCTCAGCACAAGATTTGGAAGAACTTCGCCAGCAGCTCCAATCCACGAAGAAGCAATCACTTATGCTCATGGAGCAATCTCGAAAATCCTCTGAGAGGGAAAAGGTTGCGCTTCAACAGGCTCAAGATGCTATAACTGAAAAGGAGACCGCAGTTGCTGAGGCTGCTCCAGCTTCTTCTCGAGAGAATTTCATGCTTCAGCTGCTGACGGATGCTAGCTTAGATATGGCAGGTATGCTTCATTAACTTTGACATGCTTCTTTTTCTTTGTTGCTTGTCTTCCTTTTTTTTTTGCTGATTCTGTCAAAAATAGGTTCCTTCTTCGATACTTCTACCGAAGATGAACGTGTTGAGGCTCGATCCAGTGCGCTTCTCAGACTTGCGTGGGATCATGGTTCCAATTTTTGGGGCACACTGATCGGACTCGCGATCGTCAAGTTTCAAGATCGCGCGTCAGTTCGCGAATTTCTCGACTTTTGTACAAGGACCTTGTCTCTGGTCTATGGCACCATGTTTCCACGTAATAAAATGCCAGAGACTCTTCCTGCTTTGATGGACAAATTTCAGGATGCTCCTCGAATCCACGGCTTTGTGCGGGCCCAATTAGGCGCAAGGTTTGCTATGATCATGATAAAAATCTGCCCGAAGTTAGACATGGGTCAAGTTGTTCCAAAGTGCCTGGCCAAGATGGCGAAGAGGAAAAAGAACTTCAGCAAATATGACGACGTTGTGACCCCGTTGCCGAAGATATGATGGATGAGCTTCTTCGGATGGACGCGAATTCTTCGTGAAGGGCAGCTATGCGAACATAGCACTCGCGCTATAAATAATGAACGGTTGACGATAGATAATATACTGGGCAACCCTTGAAGATTTATTGCCCCAAGACTTGTATCCTGTGTGTTGTAGACATAATCTATATTGTAAAGTCACTAGATTTTTGTTTTTCAATGTCAAGCCCCCGGGCGTTTTGATGGCGATGTTTTCTT
Organism: Lolium multiflorum; assembly: GCA_030979885.1. Lineage (NCBI taxonomy): Eukaryota > Viridiplantae > Streptophyta > Magnoliopsida > Poales > Poaceae > Lolium > Lolium multiflorum. The sequence goes on along the minus strand of JAUUTY010000547.1, from coordinate 110,002 downwards.
TTTATAATGCGAGGTTGTCCCAAGGCAAGATAAATTATATTGTGTACTATTTTTGCGGGCGCGAGCCCCGAGCTTTATGTTGATCACTATTTGGCGACACCTTTTTATTTTGGCGAGGTACTTTATACCAAGGCGAGATATTTTGCAAGTTGTATTTGTCGACATTGTGTATATATATATTGTATCTTCTGGGTGCAAGCCCACGAGCTTGTCGAAAAGATATATAATTCCACTATCTTTATTATATTGCAGCACCGCGAGCCCGCCTTATTAAAAACCTTTCCCGGCCCCACTCGGTGCCCCGAAAAAGGAAAAGAGTGCGTCTGAAAACTCGCGGGCGTTTCAGTACATTGTATGTTTACAAAGGAGACTATATTTCGGCTTCTAAGCGTAAAAACGCCTGAGCTGCACCATGTTCCAAGGATTTGGCTCAGCGAGCCCCGTCTTCTTGTCCTTAATTCTGTATGCTCCTCCTTCAATTACTTCTGTGACGATGTAAGGTCCAAGTCATGGTGATTCTAGTTTTTCGTGACTTTTTTGATTGAGTCGTAAAACCAAATCTCCAACTTGAAAAGATCTTGGTCGCAATCGTCGTGTGGTAGTTTTTCGTGTCCTGCGGTACTTGGCGACTCGTGACAAGACTTCATCTCGAGCCTCATCGAGGCGACATCATCCTCCAAAGCTCTTCTTGAAGTTTCTTCATCATATTTTGTAACTCTTGGAGAATCATGCTCTATTTCTATCGGCAATACTGCTTCAGCTCCATGGACCAGAAAGAACGATATTTCCTGTGTCGCTGTATTTGGTGTTGTTCGGATGCTCCACAATACGCTTGGCAACTCTTCTGGCCAAGTATGTCGAGCTTTTTCCAACGGTCCTAACAGGCGTTTCTTGATACCATTGCAGATGATACCATTGGCTTTCTCGACTTGACCATTGGTCTGTGGATGTGCGACAGACGCAAAACTTAATTTAATGCCCACTTCTGCACAATACGCTTTGAACTCCTTGGATGTGAAATTACTGCCATTGTCTGTGACGATGCTATGAGGGACTCCAAATCGAAAAACAATGCTTTTCACAAACTTGATTGCCGACGCGCCATCCGGTGAATTTATCGGCTTTGCTTCTATCCACTTGGTAAATTTATCGACGCAACGAGCATATACTCATATCCACCTGGCGAAGCTTTGTGTAATTTTCCCACCATATCGAGACCCCATTGAGCAAAGGGCCAAGACAACGGGATTGGCATCAATTCTGCTGTCGGAGAATGAGGTTTTGCGGCGAATCTCTGGCACGCGTCGCAAGTTCGCACTATTTCCATCGCGTCTTCAATTGCTGTTAACCAAGAAAATCCTGCTCAAAACCTTGGCCGCAATAGCTCGATCGCTTGCATGATGCCCACATATTCCTTCGTGTACATCTTTCAGATTTCCTTCCTTCTTCGGTGTGACGCACCTCTGAGCACACCCGAAATACTTTGCTTGTACAACTCCCCTTTGATCACAGTAAAGGTTTTAGAACGTCTGATTATTCGCCTTGCTTCAACTGGATCGTCGGTATTGTTTTCCTTAGGATGTATGATATATATGCCTGCATCCATGGAATTTGCACCATCATGACTAGCTCATGCTCCTCTTCTTCGTCTTCCAGTGACTCTTTTGTAACACCCGAGGGTTTTTCATCCTTCTCCTTCTTCTTTGGTTTCATTGGCTTTGTTGATCTCTCGCTTATTTCTTCCCAAAACACGCCTGGAGGAATCGCGAGACATTGCGACCCGATATTTGCAAGAACATCGGCTTCATCATTGCTTAACCTGCTGATGTGATTTACCTCGCATCCATCAAACGACTTTTCTAGCTCATTATACATCTCCTTGTATGCTATTATACTCTCGTTGACTGCGTCACATTGATTCATAACCCTGTGCCACCGTTGTGAGCAAAATTTTCACGGGTTGCACCACAAGCTTTCGCCATCTTCATCCCGTGTATGAGAGCTTCATATTCTGCTTCATTGTTAGACGCGTTTGGGAACGTCATCCGTAAGACATACTTCAATTTGTCGCCTTCAGGTGATATTAGTATCACGCCTGCTCCAGCGCCTTCTAACCTTTTGGACCCATCAAAGTTCATAGTCCAGGTTCTCGAATCTGGAGGCCCGTATTTTGTAGCTCCATCCACTCGATGAAATCTGATAAGATTTGCGACTTTATTGCCTTTCTTTTTTCATACGTGATGTCCCGAGGGGAAAGCTCTATTCCCGAAAGGGAGACACGACCCGTAGCTTCTGGGTTGTTTAATATATTTGACAGAGGAGCCTCATTAACCACTACGGATGAATCCTGATGATCAGGTGTATAGGTGAGCACGCGGTGAATGATTGACACGTGTCCAACGACGTTTGCGTCTCCGTGAGATGATGCATAGAGGTAGAGTACTGCACTTTTGACCGGTAGCCTTATCTTCTCCAACAGATTTTTCTCCTCTTCCATCTCAAGAGTACTACCGGCACAGCACGAGCGCGGCGCCGTCAGTCGCCACCTCCGCGAGCGCGCCGCTGCCAGCCGCCGCCTCCGCCTACGTCGTCGCCCGTCGAAAAGGGAAGGGCCGTCCCGATGATCCCCTGCTCACCTTGCGTCGTCGGCTGTCGGCAATGGAAGGGCCTTCGCCTTGCCGTCAGGCTCGCCGACGATCTCCTCCTCACCTTGCGCCGTCGGGAAGGGCCTCGCCCCACCGCGAGCTGCTGGGGTCTCGCTACCGTGGTCCCCGACACCACTCCTCTTCCCGTTAAATCCCGCTCCTCCCAGGCTCCCTCAATTTGTACATCCAGAAACATCCATGAAACACTACCAGCGAAGGGCATGTCGTCGTCCCAGACGGACTCGAGGCGGCGAATGCGGCGGAGGGAGTTGAGCTTGATGAGGAGGTTGACGTCCAGGCGGAGGAGCTCCCTGACGACGTCGTAGTGGCCGCCCAGTTGACGGGCGTGGCGTACCACCACTGGTCGCCGGTGCTCTCCCAGCGTAGGGGGCAGTGGGATTCCTCCTCCATGGGCCGCCACCGCTGCTGTTGCTACCAGAGGACAGAGTCCGTCTGCAGGAATGAAGAGTTTGAGCCAAATTGAATCACGGAAATTGCAAATTCTGGGCACTACGAATTAAGAACAGAGAGGGATTAGGTATTCTGGAGGTAAGTGGTTCACAGTGTCAACTAATCTACTGTCTAGGACTGTCTAGTGATGAGATCCAAGTGCACTGATGAATTTTTCATGCATCTGTATATTCTTTTTGATGCATGATGAGTACTGATTTTGTTCATCTATATATTCTTTTTGATGCATGATGAGAAGCGGGATGTGTGCTGCCGGCAGGACTGTCGAAACCAAAGGGAAGAGGCTGTGCCAGATCTGACCACAAAACTCAGCAGGATGATCAAAAGAATGATGAAGATGCCTTTAAGTAAGCCTTCAGGATACTAGTGCAAATGGCACTAGTATGACTATAGTTTATTTTTTTACCGAAATAGTTTATTTTTTGGAGTTGGGTCATTCCAAGTTGGGCTGCTCAAATTGTTTGCCAGGATACTACTCCGGAGTAGTGCAAATGACATATCTGATGCGTGCATCTGTTAGTGTTGAATCGTTGTCTATTGTTGATATTATCATGGAAGAGGAAAATCTGAAACTTGGGCTCTGTGGGCTGGCGAGCCTGACGTTTTGTGTTATGTTGATCTGGGCAACTCTGAAGAAAATGATGCAGAGGTCTGTTGTTGACTATGCTGAACAAATCAGGGCTAGACGTCTTATTTATCGAACGCAAGGCTGGGCAGTGGATTTCAAGAACTTGTCTCTAAATGACGAGGGTATTCTGGTGTTTGAGTGTCAGCATGTGATCGAAGATGAGGTGAGTCAATTCTCACTGCTTGAGGTGGATGTGGGAATTCCTGAACCAGGCTTGGTTGCAAATATATCAGAGACAGGAGCAGCACCTTCCTCGGGGGAGAACAACGAGCAACAGTTCATGACAGTGGCGAGCAACAGAGCATCACCTTCTTGTTCAGGCGAGCGCGTGGAGCAGAGTAGGCGCTGCCGGTTTTGCTTGGTTCCTGTAGCTGATCCGAGGAGCAGCAGGTCGAGGAGGAGGAGCGGCCCTGCCCCGGCGAGCTGTCGAGGAGAAGACTCAGCGGACCAGAGGACTCGCAGCGCAGGGAGGATGACAAGGACAAGCTCAGGCGCGGCCGCGATTAGGCCAGTGGCGAGGCGCACGCGAGGAGCAGGGGAGCAGCGGCGAGGTGTGCGCGAGCAGCAGGGGAGCAGCGGCGAGGCATCTGGCCGCCGCAACGAGTCACGGCGCAGGTACCTCTGGTCGCAGCGGCGAGGCAGGGCGAGCTTCTTCTGGCCGCGGCCGCGACGGCGAACGGCGAGGCAGCTGCGGAGGCGGGGGAGAAAGAAGACCGGAGCAGCGCCGACGTATGAAGGAGCGCGGCTGGCAGGCCGGTCGGCCGCCAGGTCGAGCCGCTCCATCCAGCAGCGGCGACCTCCTGCGCGTTCGTGATGGTGGCGTCCGCGAGCTCGTGCGCGTCCTAGATGATGAAGCCCAGACTATTGTAAATCGAAGAAGAAAAGAATCGTTGGCCAACATTTCGGCAGGATGTAGAGTAACTGCCATCTTTCTATTCTTTGTCCATGAAGTGGGTCCCACGCGCATGCATTCTACGGCAGGTTTTCTTTGTCACGATGTGGGCAGAATCCATGCTCACGTTGCAGTGTATCAAAACCGTGTAGTCCCCGTTAGTATACACGCCAGATGGATAACATCTAACGATGCTAGATAAAATCCAACGGTGATAAGAGCATGCACACATATACACCTGATCACCGAATCCACTCTCTTAACCACTATTATCGGGTGCGCCGAAAAATAGTGTCGCAACTTTCTTGCCGTTGTAAATACTCCATACGCCAGCTTCTGGTATTGCGGGTACCGCTGTTTTGAAGGCGATAATACTTCACTGATGAAATATAGCCTCTGTACTCCATGGAGTTTTCCTTCTTCTTCCCTTTCGACTACCGAGCCGTGTTGACCACCCGAGGTGTGGCTGCGATATATAACAGAGGGGTTCTTTCTCTTAGGCGCCACCAAGATTGGTGGTGTCGAAATTGTGCGCTTGAGATTCTCGAAGGCTCTATCTGCCTACTCGTTCCATTGAAATTTCTCTCCTTGTTTGATTAATGCATAGAACGACAGTGCTTTTTCTCCCAGCCCGGCGACGAATCTGCTTAAAGCTGCGACTCGTCCCGTCAACTGTTGTATTTCTTTCAACTTTGTCGGCTTCCTCATTGTTACGATGGCCTGGATTTTTTTTGGATTAGCTTCAATCCCTCTTGCTGATACTAAGAACCCGAGAAGTTCTCCTGCAGGAACACCAAAGAAGCACTTTGTCGGGTTCAACTTAAGGCAGAATTTGTCGAGGTTGTCGAATGTTTCTTTCAAATCCTCGATCAGCGTTGTCCCCTTTTTTGATGTTATGACGACATCGTCAATGTAGACTTGTACATTTTTTTCAATCTGTGTTGCAAGGCACTTCGCATCATCCGTCGATATGTTGCTCCGCGTTTTTAGACCAAAGGGCATTGTTCTATAGCAGAACACGCCGTAAGGTGTTATGAACGCTGTCTTGGCTTCATCATCTTCTTTTAATCTGATTTGGTTATAACCAGAGTACGCGTCCAAGAGGGAAAGACGTTCACATCCTGCCGTGGAGTCGATGATTTGATCGATCCTTGGGAGGGAAAAATGATCATTTAGACAGTGTTTATTGAGACACGTAAAGTCGACACACATGCGAAGGACTTTCGTGTTTTTCTTCGGCACCATGATGCGCGTAGATGTACACGTCCGTTGGGAACCCCAAGAGGAAGGTATGATGCGCACAGTGGCAAGTTTTCCCTCAGTATGAAACCAAGGTTTAATCGAACCAGTAGGAGCCAAGAAGCACGTTGAAGGTTGATGGTCGCGAAATGTGATGCGGCGCAACAGGGATTCCGCGCCAACGCGGAACCTGCACAACACACCCAAGTACTTTGTCCCAACGAAACAGTGAGGTTGTCAATCTCACCGGCTTGCTAACAAAGGATTAAACGTATCGAGTGGAAGATGTTTGCAAAGAAAACAGAAACAAGTTGATTGTATGCTATGTAAAGAATAGGACCGGGGTCCACAGTTCACTAGAGGTGTCTCCCATAAGATAAAAGCATGTTGGGTGAACAAATTACAATGGGCAATTGACAAATAGAGAAAGGCATAACAATGCATATACATGACATGATAAATATAGTGAGATTTAATTGGGCATTACGACCAAGTACATAGACCGCCATCCAACCGCATCTATGCCTAAAAAGTCCACCTTCGGTTATCATCCGAACCCTCCAGTATTAAGTTGCAAAGCAACAGACAATTGCATTAAGTATGGTGCGTAATGTAATCAACAACTACATCCTTAGACATAGCATCAATGTTTTATCCCTAGTGGCACATCCACAACCTTAGAACTTTCTGTCACTGTCCCGCATTCAATGGAGGCATGAACCCACTATCGAGCATAAATACTCCCTCTTGGAGTTAAGAGTAAAAACTTGGCCGAGCCTCTACTAATAACGGAGAGCATGCAAGATCATAAACAACACATGAACAATAGATTGATAATCACCATAATCATAGTACTCTCTATCCATCGGATCCCGACAAACACAACATATAGAATTACATATAGATGATCTTGATCATGTTAGGCAGCTCACAAGATCCAACAATGAAGCACAACAAGGAGAAGACGACCATCTAGCTACTGCTATGGACCCATGGTCCAGGGGTGGACTACTCACTCATCACTCCGGAGGCGACCATGGCGGTGTAGAGTCCTCCGGAGATGAATCCCCTCTCCGGCAGGGCGGAGGCGATCTCCGTAATCCCCGAGATGGGATTCGCGGCGGCGGCTCGTAAGGTTTTCCGTATCGTGGCTCTCCGGGGTTTCGCGACAAGCTTTAAGTAGGCGGAGGTCAACGCGGGGGCCACACGAGGCCCAGGGGATAGGTCGGCGCGGCCAGGGCTTGGGCCGCGCGGCCACCCCCGGCTGCCTCGTGGCCCCACTTCGTTAGGTCTTCGGTCTTCCGGAAGCTTCGTGCAAAAATAGGACCCCGGGCGAAAGTTTCGTCCAATTCCGAGAATATTTTTACTAGGATTTCTGAAACCAAAAACAGCAGAAAACAGAACGGCTCTTCGGCATCTTGTTAATAGGTTAGTTCCAGAAAATGCATAAATATGACATATAATGTGCATAAAACATGTAGGTATCATCAATAAAGTAGCATGGAACATAAGAAATTATCGATATGTTGGAGACGTATCACACCATTACTGGGTTAGCTACCCACGTGGCTTCTATAGATATCTCTTTAATAAAGCCAACATCTTTGAGTCGATCTATTTCTGATAGCATAGCTTTGCGGTTTGGTTCCGAAAAACGCCGCAAAGGTTGTTTGATTGGTCTCGCAATAGGATCCAAGTTTAGGTGGTGCTCGGCAAGTTCCCGGGTACTCCTGGCATGTCGGCTGGACACCATGCGAAGATTTTCCGGTGCTCACGGAGGAACTCGAGCGCGCTTTCCTATGCAAGGTCCATATTTGTTGCAATGGATGTCGTTTTCTTGGTCCTCGGGTGGATCTGCACCTCTTTTGAATCCTTGCGTATTGAAGGTTTGTTCCCGAGTGGCCTCCCGTATCCGACAGACATCATAATCAGTGAGCCTTGGTGCCATATTCTGCTTGCATCCCGAAAGTTTCCGACAATCGATGAAAATCTTTGTCGCACTTATCAGCGCGAAACTTCCCTTGATTGTGATTGGTCCCTTAGGTCCAGGCAACCTCCATAACAAGTACGTGTAATGAGGTACCGCCATAAACCTGGCATATGCTGGTCGTCCCAACAAGGCGTGATATTGCGACGGGAAATCCACAACTTCAAACTCTAGGTTCTCTCCTGTAGTTTTCTCGGGTCCCAAACTGAACGTCGAGATTGATCTTGCCCGGATAACTTGGCTTCTCGGCGTGATCCCGTCTAAACGTGTATCGTTGGTTTTAGATTTGCAGGGAGATGTTCATCTTCCTTAATGTATCTCCATACATAAGGTTTAAGCTGCGACCATCTATAAAGACTCTCGACACGTCAAAACCAGCAATTACTACGGGTAAGATGAGTGCAGATTGCCCTGGTCGAGGAACTTGCTGCGGGTGATCCGCAATTGTGAAGCCAATGTCATGTCCTGACCAATTTAGGTACTGATCGTTGGTGGAGGCATCTTCTCTCGCCATGAACACTTGCCGCGAGATTACTTTGTGCCTGTTAGATGGCTTAGATTTCGAATCATCGAGACCGCCCCATTGAGTTAGGGTCAACATATGGAGGTGGGTGTGCTGCCGCTATTCTGAGCTGGTGTCGATTTTCGTCCGTAATTGCGGGAGGAGGTGGGAGGTGGATCTCACTCCTTGGCCCTTGAGGGTTTCTGTTCATCGCTTGGGCATTGGCGATCCCTGCGGCCCGCAACATTGCTTGGAAATTGCGACAGTCTTTCTGGAGATATCCTGACTGCCTCTTTCCATTATTGTCGAGATAGAAGTGCATCTCACATGGTCCGTTCATCATCTCCTCGGGAGACACATATCTTCGAAACCTTGGTCCACTATTTTGCTTGTTACCACGGAAATCACCCGTTGTCGCCTTGTTGCTCATTACTCCTTTGGTAATCATCTCGACTATTCCCTCCATTTCCTCGGAAACCAGCCGATATATGGCCAGGGGCGTCATTATTGTAAAACTGGCGAGAAAATCGCCTTCTATTTTGAAAATTTCGACTGCGGTCCTCCTCTGGCGACCTATGTCGTTTGTTGTGTATTGCATCTTCTCCATCTGCCCACCTGTTTGCTATCTCCATCAATGCTGATATTGTCTTAGGGTTGGTTCTCCCTAGGTCTTCGACGAAATCTCCCCGTCGAATTCCTGCCATGAACGCGTCTATTGCTCTCTCGTCAGATATATCTTCTGCCGAGTTTTTAATAATGTTCCACCTCTCTATATATTTTCTCATTGATTCATCGTGTTTCTGTCTACACGCCCTCAGCTCTTCCAATGACGCGGGTTTCTTGCAAGTGGATCAGAAATTCCTCACGAAGATGTCTTCAAAACTATCCCAGCTGTCGATGGAACCTGGGGAAGTTTCTTTATCCAAGATCACGCGGCTCCACTCAAGTGTACTTGGATGCTCTACATGGCTGTTGCCCTGGTTCCGCCTATCAACTTTACCATCTCGAGGTAATCAACGAGCCAATCCTCGGATCCTGTAGGCCGTCGAATTTCTTGAAGTTTTCGGGTAACTTAAACCCTTTCGGGACTCGAGTTTTTCGAACACGTCTCGTAAAGCACGGGAGCCCACACATATCTTCGTCGGCAACTTCCGGTGAATGCTGATGTTCTCTTCTTTCTTGTCGCGCTCTATCCACCCTTGCTTGAGCCGCTGTGTCTCTTGCTCCACTTGTTCTCGGTGGATCTTGCACTACTGCAGTGGGTCATGGACTATATATTTTGCCTTGGAGTTCCTTCGGGAGGTGTAGCTGCGAACGCAGTTCCCATGACTCCAACTCCTGCCATTGCCATGTTGAACAATGCTTCTCTCGGGTCCCCTAGAGGTGGTCTGGATGCAAGGATATAAGCTTGCCATGTACCCAGCTTGGTGTTTTTGGGATGATATTTCCTCTTGTATCGATCGTCATGAAAGACATGTCGAGATTTTGGATTATATTTCTCTCTCTTCAGGTATATTTTGCAGCCGAGATCTTGCTCTCCTCCGAGCTTCTCTATGACTATCTCCCCGAAGGTTGTCGATCGAGCTCGCTCGTCGCTGGACGCGGAGGTCGCCTCCTTTCTTCTACTCGGGATGCTGTCTCTTTTTCCAGCTCCTGCTCACACGAGCAAGTCTATATTGATAGGCTTGTAATTCTTCTGCAGTAGCAGTGGTGGTCATTGGTTCTGAACCATCCATGGCTTTTGCGGCTCTATCCCACGCTGCGGGAGCTGAACTCTTAATCGTGGAGTGGTCCCGACATATTTTGTGCCTAGACCTTTTCTGAGATCAGAGGGATCAACGTATGGATTTCCCAAATCGTCGAAATCCTCTGACATCTCTGGTTGTGCTCGATTTGTCTCCTCAATTGCGTAGACCTGATATATTTTGAGTGTTGATTTTTATCAGGATTGGTGACACCATCATAGAGATTGATGAAGACCTTTCCAATGGCAGCAGACTTGTCGATGAAGTTGAAGTCAATGGCGTCCTGGCGCTGTTATGAGTCCGCAGATCGAAGGATGTGTCTGAAGATCTTGGCGAGCTTTCCGCTTGCCTTGGTGTCGACAGCGTGGCGACGAAAACTCTTCATCGCTCGATGAAAAATCAGAATCGATCGCTGAAAATTCCGACGAGATCGGAACTTCGAGACGATAGGATCCTTCCTTGTTGACGCCGAATCGGAAATCTCCGAACGTCATGACGATGGGCTCCTCCGATACGCACATGCATCCAAACGGGAGGGCGGGTGAGAAATAAAATCGACTAGATCAGTTTTTTCCGTTTACCTCGATCCATCGCATTGCTTGCTACCGACGAAGTCGACAATTCTGGACGTGCCACCGAGATCAGCTCCTTGCAACCTCTAATTCCCACAGACGGCACCAATTGATAAGGGATTAACTTGTCAATGCCTATAGATTGTAGACTAGGGTTTTGCTAGAAGTAGAGGGCAAGTAGATCTCGAAGGTTTCAGCCGAAAAGTACTCTGATTGTAAAAACTAGGGTTCGTTAACAATAGATTCGATCCTTTCTTTGTCCCTCGACTCCCCCTTATATAGGAGGTGGAGCCGAGGATTTCGTAATATACAAGTTACAGAGTCCGGGAGGGTTTCGTACCCGTCCCGTAAGATTACAAGTTTATATTTCCTAATACAACTCTATCTTTCCTTAACACTAATTGGGCTTCCGAATCTTCTTATCTTTCGAGTCCTGGGCCTTCAGTAAACTCCGGGTACCAACTTCGGCAGGCCCATTGGGATGCCTATGTCACTTGCCATATCCGGAGTGGAGGAAAAACTAGTCATAAGGAATGTCCCTTGTCTTTGTGAGGGGGCTTGGAGAAGAAGGTAAACCTTCATGGCGTTCGAGAGACCTTCGTGGTAACCCGCATCTCTCGAACATGGCATATCTTACTTTGTCTAAGGGAACACGGGAATACAACTTTGTCTTTGCATGCCTCGATTATCTCTATACCTGATTTCCTTGTGATACCATCGAGCTTGAAGTACTTATATATTGCTTATCACTTGTGTCTTATATATATATCATGTGCTATCTTGATTATCTTAACTTGTTGTTGGTGCACTTAGTTGAGCTTAGCTTTTTTAGGTTTTGTGCTTGTAAAATAAATGTTAGTTTAATTCTTCATTCTTACAAGTCAAATGCGTAATTGTTTAAAACATTTATTCACCCCCTCTAGGAGACATCTTGTCCTTTCAGGCGCCAACAGTCGAATAGGCAGGCCGCAGCCGATGGATGGCCCGATGTTGAGCATGCCAAGACGCCGACTCGAGCACGTGTGCCGCCCCTCGTGCCAGAGAGGACACGTAGATGGTGGAGACGGAGAGGGAAGACGCGCAAGGCACCGCGAGGGAGGCTAAGCGCTATCGTGCGTGTGCGACCAAGTCCGCGAGGAGGAAGGTCGCCATAGAAAGAGCCAACGGGGCAGGGGTGTCCAACTAGGGTATGCCTAGGAGTAATGTAGTAGGGAAAAATATAATAGGTTTATTTTAATGAAAACCTTGGGTTCACCCACTAACTTGTGGGCCAGGGAGGACAAATGAGGTCGCAAGCAGTGTATGTGCTATATCCATGCCCACACAAAGCTGGCCCAGATTTGGGCCAACTTTGGGCTACGACGGGCAACCCCGCGGACAAACGCTTGTTTGCATCCCCGTGTTGGGTCGTGATTTTGTCTGCGACCACTAATTCGGGCACGCGTGGACCAAATGGGTGGCCACGTTGGACATGGCCTTAGATCGTTTGCACAGTTATACATTCTTAGAGGTTCAGACACAAAGTCGACCACAAATCCATGATGATGCTCTGAGACAGGACGCCGAGATTACAACCAATACACGAATTACTCACACATCTCCTCTCTCAATCCTCTACACTAACTTGAGTCCTCCACCGCAGGCTGGGCCGAACCGATGGACTCTTCGCTAGAATATCCGGTCAAAATTGGTCGAGGAGGGGCGTCAGAGTAGATAGGTTATGTTGATGTAGTAGTAGCAGTCCAATATGTAGGTGGTGGCCTTGTGCCTGTGTTCGACGTGATGTCCAGATCCGATGCTTGTTGATGGTGGCCTTCATCGTCGTGGTTCTCCCATGGTAGGAGCCACAAGCGGTGATGACGAGTCGACAACCTCCATCGACCGCTCCATAAATAAGACTTGGAGTTCCAGGGGGTTCTGTTTTCAAGAATTGTTCGTGCATGCTTGTATGGACGTAATGGAGGCGAGGGGAGAAGGAGTATTGCAGGCATTCTCAGAGTTCTAGCTCGCCGACGACGAGAAGACTTTGCTGCAACAACGAGCTATTCCACAGTGGTCCGGAGCAGACCACCGATCTTTGATGCCAAGGGAAGGCATCTAGCGATGCCATGGAGGCGTCCTTTCAACCTCCTTCAGTGGAGGCCCTCCTCCGATGCTGTTGCGACAATGTCAGGCACCTTCTTCATCTCAAGTGGTTTTGTCCTCGATGATAAAGACGATGGCCGAGGTAGGCGTCTATCTCTTGTCGTAGGTGGTGACGCAGTGGACTAGGTTGCTTTTTAAAATCTTTCTAAGGTCTTCTATGTGGTTTTCCTAGGACTAGGTTGTAAATTTCACTTTTTCTAGGGTCCTTCTTGTAACTTGTAGCGCTGCCCTCACTTAATGCATCGCTAGGTCCTTCGAACCATTCCCGTTCAGAAAGATAATCTACAATCAATCACTCGAGGCAAATCTTTAAATTTACACTAGTTTAATGTACTTAAAAAGGTAATCTACAATGAAAATAAAATGAAATAAGCCGGCAAACCTTATATGCACAGCTAAGAGCATCTCCAGTCGTGTCCCCCAAACCGTCCCCCGAAGGGATTTGGGGTGCGCCAGACAAAATGCGATCCAGCCGCGTCCCCCAAAGCCCATTTTTGTCCGACGCGCGATACGGTGTCCGGCGCCCGAGCCCGTCCCCGTCCCACAGGGACGCCCGGCACGCCGGACACAACGAAAAGCGAGGCAAAGCGACGCGGGCCGACCCGTCAACGGCACGCTAATTTTAACCCAACCGCCTACCTCACGACGGAAGTTATTCGCGCGCAGTGACACACGGCGGCATCTTTGCCTTAATGGCGACGGAGGGGCAGGCGACACGTCTCGTCGGTGGTGCGCAGCCTCCACGCGTCGCCGATGTTTTGGCGGCGGCGATGATGGAGGCGCCAACAGATGTGGAGGAGGAGGCGGCCGACGCGGAGGAGGAGGAGGCCGACGCGGAGGAGACCGAGGTGGAGGACGACGACGACGAGTTCGAGTGGTCCGACGACGACGGGCCACACCCGAACGAAACGGCCGATCAGCAACGCGCGCTCGTCGAGTCGTTCGAGTCGGAGAAGAAGCTCCAGGACGACGCCCGTGCCCGCAAAGAGGCGCAAATTCGCTGCGCCGTCGAGCTCTCCCTCCGTGCGGCGCAGGGAGGGCCGACGCGACGCGGTGGAGCGCGCGGCCACCGCCCTACGCACGGGAGAGGCGGCACAAGAAGAGCTGCGGCGGAGGGCACGCGACGCCGGGCGGGCCGTCGAACACACCGCCCGCGGTCGTAGGCTAGGTTTAGATGAAAGCTAGCCGTTTTCATTCAAACTTTGTAATATATAATCAAAATTGAATGAAAACCCTTATTTTCGTGCACCAATATTTATTTGGGGCGGCGTTTAGGGGACGTGGCTGGGGAGCGACGTCCCCCAAACGCGGCACGAACAAAACACGTTCCCCAAACGCTCGATCCGGCGCGGTTTAGGAAACGGTTCGAAGAACGCTACTGAAGATGCTCTAAAAATAATTACTGCATGTATACACTATAGCTTTTTACCACTTCCGTAAACAGGGGCCAGCCCCATTTCTTCCCCATCCCGGTTTCCCATACCGGGCAGGGGCTCTCAGGTCAGGTAGCGGTCACCTCTGTCCCCTCACTGCCTCCCCTTTTGTGCTTTCCGCTGGCTGCCACAGGACAGGCATCTTCTCTCTTTTCTGTCATCTCGGCCTCCCACTGACACCACAGGGGCCGGGACCCAGGGTGTGGTGCCTCTCCCTCCTGCCATTTTGGCTCTCACGTCTGTTCCATGTTTGAACACACGTCGCACTACACCCAGCAGCTGGAGGCAGTCACACTCGAACCACCCACACCTCGCCACGCCCTCGGCAATGGAGGCGCCTCCCCTCTCCCTGCAGCAGCTGCTGGCGGCGGCGCTGCTGCTCGCCGTCGTCTCCTCCCCTTTCGCCACTGCCCTCCTCTCCCCCAAGGGCGTCAACAACGAAGGTCCGTATCTCTCCCTTCTGCTATTTCCGAATCGATGCCTCTGCTGATGTTTCTTCAGTCAAACCAAGAACCATGCCCGGCTCTGTTTCTTGGATTGGTTTCTTGCTGATTTCGTCTCTCTGCCCGCCTGCCTGCAGTGCAAGCGCTGATTGGGATCAAGAGCCTCCTCAAGGACCCGCACGGCGTGCTCAGGAACTGGGACCAGGACTCCGTCGACCCCTGCAGCTTCGCCATGGTCACCTGCTCCACAGATAACTTCGTCACCGGACTGTAAGCAACCCAAACTCAATCACCTCCTCCCACTACTGTTACACCTGCACCCATCGCTGTACGCACTTGAGCTTCCCCTCTTACAACCATTGGATTGGTCTATATGCAGGGAAGCGCCAAGCCAGAACCTCTCCGGCATCCTCGCCCCGGCCATAGGGAACCTGACCAGCCTGGAGACCGTGTGAGTGTCTTCCTCTGTATCTTCTGATGATGGATACATCCCTTTTTTACAAGGAAAATTTCCATGCCACTTATTTGCTCATTCAGAGTTCAACTGTTCATTTGTGATTGGGAGCTCTTTGGGTGCAGCCTCCTGCAGAACAACGTCATAACCGGGCCAATCCCGGCCGAGATCGGCAACCTTGCAAGTCTCAAGACACTTGACCTCTCCAGCAACAGATTCTATGGGGAAATCCCGGCATCCGTGGGCCACCTCCAAAGCCTCCAGTATCTGTGAGCTCTGCTGCATTTACTTGGGACTTCCCATTTCTCTGTTTTAATGTGCCAATCCCAAACCATACTAGTAGTAGTAGTAAGTTAAGGTTGGTTGTAATTTGACCAGGAGGCTCAATAACAACACCCTGTCCGGGCCATTCCCTTCAGCATCAGCTAATCTGTCGCAACTTATTTTCCTGTGAGTGATATCTTCCTGTTCTTGCTTGCCCAAGTAGTACTAGTAATTCCGTTTATCGAAAAAAAAAAACTGCTACTCCTTCCTGTCTTGCTCACGGTACGCTTGACCATTGCAGAGATTTGTCATACAATAACCTAAGTGGCCCAGTACCAGGATCTTTGGCAAGAACATACAAGTAAGGCCGTAGTTTAATTTGAACTCCTTCCTGTTTGAATACCGTGTTGGAAGTATGGAGCCTGTATCAAGTCTTAGATGTAAGGTTTGTCTTCTGCTGTCGGTTCTCTCTCTCTTGCAGCATAGTTGGAAACCCTCTCATTTGCGATGCAAACATGGAGAAAGACTGCTACGGGACCGCGCCGATGCCAATTTCCTACAACCTGAATGGTTCGCAAGGCGCTGCGCCGACCAAGAGTAAAAGCCACAAGTTTGCGGTCGCGTTTGGTGCTGTGACTGGTTGCATGACCGTCCTCTTCCTTGCTGCTGGGTTCTTGTTCTGGTGGAGACAGCGTCGGAACCGGCAGATCCTTTTCGACATGGATGGTAAGCGATGAAACTTCCATGCAGTTTTTGCATCTATTGGCCTTACGGAGCCTGATGATTAATGAAGCACTGTTTCTGGTGCAGATCAACACATGGAGAACGTTAGCCTTGGGAATGCCAAGAGGTTTCAGTTCAAGGAGCTGCAGGTTGCAACCGACAAATTCAGCAGCAAGAACATACTTGGAAAAGGCGGCTTCGGACATGTGTACATGGGGCAGCTCCCCGATGGAACGCTTGTGGCTGTCAAACGGCTCAAGGACGGTAATGCTGCAGGAGGCGAGTTGCAGTTCAAGACCGAAGTTGAAATGATCAGCTTGGCGGTCCACCGGAACCTCCTCAGGATCCTCGGGTTCTGCATGACTGCCACTGAGAGGCTACTAGTCTACCCATACATGTCAAATGGAAGCGTCGCTTCACGCCTGAAAGGTCAGCATCTCAGTTTCCCGATCTGCCTACTTATTATGTTCCTTGATATCCCTTGCTTTACTAGGCTAGACAGAACTAGTTCATTTTGGACATACCCAAGGAAAGCAAGCTTCATTGCTTGGCAGTGGCTGTACTTGCCTTGCTTGTGCAGGAGTGCTCAGTTTCGGCTAAGCTTCCTCCCTGTTTTGTTCTGGTTACTAGTGACCTAGTCAAGCAAAGTAAATCTTTTCATGTTACCAAGCAACCATCCTTGTCTAGTAAGGCTAGGAGAATCTTAGCCCGAGAATCAAATGCCAGTAGGAGAACTGTTGGCCCTATAATAGACCCACTTGTCGTGCAGAATATGTTCGCTCTAGAATTTTCCCATCATGTCACGCCCAAAAAGAACGATGTAGAATTAAAAGTTGCAACCCGATAAGTGGAACATGAAAAAGACTTAGAATTGGATTCTTCCCTTTATTTTCGTTTTCTTTGGACATAGGTTTATCACAGAGCATATGATTCCTATCAAAAGAAATCGCCACTTTATTCTGGTGTAATTATTCCAGGAAAGCCACCTTTGGACTGGATCACCAGGAAGAGGATAGCCCTTGGAGCAGCAAGAGGTCTACTTTACCTTCATGAACAGTGTGACCCCAAGATCATCCATAGGGATGTCAAGGCGGCCAACGTCTTGCTGGACGACTGCTGTGAGGCCATCGTCGGGGATTTTGGGCTTGCAAAGCTCCTTGATCATCAGGACTCACACGTCACTACTGCGGTGCGGGGTACCGTTGGACACATCGCACCTGAGTACCTCTCCACTGGGCAGTCATCTGAGAAAACGGACGTCTTTGGCTTTGGTATCCTGCTGCTGGAGCTGATCACTGGCCAGACAGCAGTGGAGTTTGGCAAGGCATCAAATCAGAAGGGAGCCATGCTGGACTGGGTAATGAACTTCTGCAATCTAATTGAATAAAACTACTGCAAAATTTTACCTTTGTTGGAAGTTCTGCAAAATAACTTGAGCAAAGCTAATGGAATGACAGCATTGTTTAATGATCAGGTGAAGAAGATGCACCACGAGAAGAAACTTGATGTGCTGGTTGACAAGGGCTTGAGGAGCAGCTATGACCGGATTGAGCTTCAGGAGATGGTGCAGGTGGCGCTCCTGTGCACCCAGTACCTCCCAGGCCACCGACCAAAGATGTCAGAGGTGGTCCGCATGCTGGAAGGCGACGGGCTTGCAGAGCGGTGGCAGGCGTCACAGCGGGCCGACTCCCACAAGTTCACAGTACCTGAGTTCACCTTCAGCCGCTGCTACTCTGACCTAACCGACGACTCGTCGATGCTGGTGCAGGCCGTCGAGCTCTCTGGGCCAAGATGACATGATCACCAGTTGACATCACAATTTGAGACACCAGCAGCAGTCCTTGTACAGCATAAGAAATGCTATATAGATTTGGAAAACAATCTGTACTGAAGTAAAGTATAAATAGTGATGTATGTACCTTAGATTAATTGTACACAGGAGAGAGCACACTCCTTGTGACAGTATTAACCTATTAATATTACAGATAGTAGCTAAAACAATAAGAGTAGCAGTTATAGCTTGTAACAATAAGTGTCTCTTGAAGATGTAAAGTTTTGATTAGCTTGGCTTGTATATTCTTATCTTTTTTTGCTACTTTTGTTGCAGGTTTTTCAGAATGAAACAGGAGCTAAAATCTTATCAGAATCCATTGTTGATGTGTATACATAACAGGTTGTGCAAAACCCTCGAAATACATGATGTATATCACTATATGTCTACATCTCCATTAATTCATATAGCCTAAACATATTTTATATAGTGTGACTGACAATATACATATATCAGTATTATATAGTATCCCAGGCAAAACATTCTTATTTCCAGACAATCATCAACCATGAAAGGGAAAGGCGCAAACAAAAGTTTCTCCAGCTTAGGTGTTCACAAATCTGCAGCTCTTCCTGACCTCACCACCTGCAGGGTTGGTGATGTTGCCCATCTTGACCATGGAGTCTGAGAACTGCTTGAAGAACAGCGCGGGGTCAGCCCAGTACTTGTTGACCGTATCGGCCGTTGAGTACCCGGCGATACTTGACCACATCTCCTGGTCAGAGTTGAGGAGGCCCTCGCCCTTGATGAGCGTCTCGAAATAAGCGTTATCGAAGGTGGAGGAAGTGTAGCTGTCCATGGCGCTGATGTTGTCGTCGCCACCATCCAAGGGGCAGATCTCCTTTAGCTTGCTGAGGTAGGTCGCGGATGCAGGGTTGCTCTTGGATGTCATCTCGAAGTCACCATATATCCTGTCCCGGAAGTTGGCGCACCGGGCAAATCCAATCGTGTGGGATCCTTAAATGCACATATATTTCTATTAAGCAGAGAAATAAATTTAATGTAAACCTGCAGCTATCAAACGAAAATGAACATACCCACAAGGGCCACCATGTCAGTGGCGTCAAGGCCCTTCTCCCAGAACTTGGAAATAAGCGTGATGAGGCCCTGCTGAGGGGTGGGTATGTCTTTGTTTGCTAGGTCAAGACTTGCCTCCTTGGAGTCCAATCTTCCTACTGGGACATCCCAGTAAGGTCCACCCACCTGAAAGAATATGTTTCCTTTGTTGTGACATTTGTAATTTGTAAAGCTAGCTGTGTTTGCATGAAATGAATCTGGCTATGTGCATGGGAGTCTAGATACAAAGGCTGGTAGCCAAACAGTATCCAAATGGCATATCAGGTTTTATCAGACATCAATAGGTTATTTATTTTTGCAACGAAGCAGGTTATTTATGATGAAGTGGATGTAATGCTATACTGAGTTATTCCAAAAATGAATCTTTCTAGTTTCTTGATTTCCTCAAATAGAAAGCCTAATATGAGACTGATGCAAGCAAAAGTGTGGGAGTGAGAAAAGAATTTTGTTTTATTTACCAAGACAGTAGCGTCCCTTGCTGCAATGGCAAGCAAATCCGCACAGGAAACTGTTCCAGGGCACTCAGCCTCCAGCTTTTCCTTGATCTTGTCAACCAGTTCAAACCCTTTTAACGAGTTCACATTCTGCTCTGCCTGCTTCTCTCCAATCAAGGTTGCCGTGTCGTCAAGCAGCACCGACCCGTCACAGCCCTGCAACAAGCATCCAGATGTTCAGAGCAAACTCAATACTGTTTAGGTAGAACACCAGGTTAGCGTGTGCAGTCAAAATATAGTGTTTAGGTAGTCAACCTGCACGAAACAGTCGTGGAAATGGAGGCGGAGCATCAGAGCGGCATTGCGTGGCTCGTCGCGCACCGCGCACTCCATCTCGGTCCGGACCACGTGCTCCACATTCGGGCATGTCTTCGCGTAGTGCTCCAGGCTCAGGTTTGAAGGGTCTTGTGCCATCAGCAGTGGCACGGCCAGGAGGAAACAAGACACGGAGAGAGCAAACCTCCTGAAGCACAAGGCAGCTGCAGCCATCTTGATCTAGTTTTAGCTCTTGCTGTGTTTGGAACTTTAGATGGTTCAGGTGTTTTTGTGGTAAGTTTCTCGTTCTGCATTGAGCTTTATAGCGGATTAAGACAATCCTATGTTGTCTACGTGGCGTATGGAGAGAAATTGGTCAAGAGGGAGATGAGCTAACTCTGATGCGGTTGGTGGAGTAAGCAAGCAGAAAGTATCTGTAGCTCTGTGCTGTGGCATACTGAGTGGGTCAAAGGCTCTCTCTCTGTAGCAGTGTTTGGTGGCTTCAGGTCCACCAATACTGGAAAATCATAGGACTTGCAAAGGGGCAAAAACTATAATATTACATGCCTGCTGTCCTCTCCCTTTTTAATCATTTGGACGTCTCCAGTGCCATCTTTAGCAGAAGGAATTCAGATCTACAGGTGTTGAATGCCAGCTAGAAAAATTGCTATGTAATTGCTCATATTTGACTTACGTTGTTGAATGCCAGCTAGAAAAATTGCTATGTTACTTTGTTAGATCATCTTCCCGAGTCGCGGTCTCCTCACATTGCACTTTGTGAGGGTAAGGCTTGCCACTAACACCTTCCCCAGACCCCGCACAGTGCGGGAGCTCTCAGCACTGGGTACGTCTATATATATACTTTGTTAGATCATCTTCCATGAATACGTGAAATTGACTCCAAAGTGTTAACACAGATGCATCCATCATACTGTTTGCAGAAACAGGGATGTAAATTCCTTCCAAACAAACAGAAACCAATAATTATGCGGAAGACATCTATACCAGTGAGGAAAACAAAAATGGAGGCAGCAGCGCTCAAAAAAGTTATGCGCAGGGACCAGAGAAGAGACTTAAATAGTACGGTCATATGCACAACAATTTGGAATATCTGGAAAGGAAAGAGACATGAGGATCTTACAGAAAACCAGACAGCTACAGTACAAGAAGTGTATGCCAAAGCCAAGGAGGATATGGTGCAAAGGAACATACCTTTTTAGCTTTTCCTCTGAATGTTAATCAACTACTTGTCTGTTTAAACCAGCCTGTAATAGTCAGTCCTCCAGGTGAACCTTCACTCGTTCCTGCTTGCCTTTTGGCATCTCAGGTGGAGTCCTCAACTGGTGACATTTTCTTTATTACTTTAGTTGTCACCATCTTCTAAATATCATGCGTCCTGGAGCCCATTCTTTCAGTTGTTTTGGCAACTCACCAATCACCACCTCTATATATACGCACCCATGAAATGGAATAAAGAAAGATTTGAGGAGGAAATATCTTTATGCTTTTAGATGTACATACAAGATAGAACTATTGACGGGGATAAGATATTTTCCCAACATATCATGCTATTGTATTTTGATCAAAATACCCGAGGAAAAATTTGGGTAGTATAACGAAGTAAGCTCTCTAAAACAAGTCACCATGATGTAGACTTGCATGAAAGTTTAACTTCTGTTAAAAGAATTGTGTGGAGATACACTTGGTCAACCATTGAGATTTGATAATATCTATTGCCCAGAAGAATGATCTGAAGCAACTTCATGCGCAATTCTAGTTTCTGTGCTACCATAGTACTCTGCACACCCATAAAGGATGAAGGAAAATGCACAAATAGAAGTACTGGTACAAAATAATATATATTTTCGTCTAATGTTTGGCATAGAACTTATTTAAACCACCAAACAAGGAAATTCAATTATCAATCCACAAGGTATGTTTGGCTGACTCAAAAAACTAAGAACACTAATGGGAGTATTTCTAAAACAACATAGTACTAAAAGATGAATTCACCATTGATGGTGTGAAAGGGCTAGTAAGAAATGCATAACTCACAAGATCAGAGGCTTCACTGCTGGAGATGGATCTGCCTTCAAAACAAAAAATAAAAGATTTTCAGATAGAATGCGCGAGCGCAAGATGCAATGAACGTTCATTTATTGGTTAGAAAGGGCTAGTAACAAATGCATAACTCAGAAGGTCAGAGGCTACACTGCTGGAGACGGATCTGCCTTCAAAACGAAAAATAAAATATTTCAGATAGAATGCGCGAGTGCGAGATGCAATGAACGTTCATTTATTGGTTAGAAAATCCTCATAGCTGACATAAGCAAGACGCATCGGTAAATTGAATTCTCCACTATGCACCATCTTAGATATTTTCAGATGATTGGGACGGCAAAGAAACTATCTAGTGACATGGCATGGGGCTTTTGAGCTTTTCTGAATATCGCAACCAGCTATCTCACACTTGAGGTTCCAAAATGCGGAACGGCTAAGGAGGAGCGCCAATGAATGGCAAAAAACCCTCATGCTTTGGAATCCATCAGAAGACACACGGCTTTCTCTTTTGCAAAAGGGTGTGCAACTGCACATAAAGATAGATGCAGCATCTTCCAGTCCCTTTGCCTTGCCACCTTTATACCATGATGGCTTCTAGTTCTCTCTAGTTTCTGCCTTTAGTCTTAATCCAGTCCAGGGAAAGAAAATTGCATCATCTAGGGCCAATCGTAGGATATATGCGAGAGTTCTCTCCGGATTTGCATCAGAAGCTGGCCAGCTCAACTGGAAAATGAATCCAGACTTAAAAAAGTGAACACAAGGATCTTCCCTAGATAAATTGGGACAATACTAATCAGAAAAGATTTAAGTCTTCTGAATGCAAACATGCAAAATTCTTTCCCCAGAAAGATTTTATATCAGCTCAAGCAGATTTAGCTGAAAAGGTGCATAAAATGTTTATCTGAATACGACTCTGCATCATAACAGCGGCACTGGTGCAGGATAGTGAGGCAGCAACATCCAACACTAATAACAAGCTAATCACACAAACATCCTCGCCCCCAAGAATGGTGCCAAGTGTCACTCCACTGACACTCTCTATTAGTACCCTGCACTGAACTGCCAACATAGCTGACCTTCCTCCACACTCACATATGCAGTGCATGAAAACCTAAGAAAGAGCCATGAAAGGTAGAGGAACAGAAGAAGAAACATACACAGATATCTAGGGAAATAGTAGCTACTACATTCATTAATACCCCTTACATGGTCTGTGTGGTGCAAGCCACAAGGCCTCCTTGTTCATGAACTCCAATTCCAGCAGCACCATTTACGAGGAGGCGGTTGGGCAAGAGGGGAGCTGGAGCAGGCCGTGTGACGGATGTTGCATGGTGCCAAGCGTGGTGTACTGCCACGCCGACTCTGCATACCTCTGCGCGTCTTGTGATGTGCGGATCCACAGTGCAAACCGTGTGGCCTCGCGCCATGAGCGCGTGTGCCTCTCCGAGGCCCACGAGCATGCACCAGCGCTGCTGCAATGCCGCACAGACGCTGTAGCGTCTTGCGCCGCCTATGAAGCACAGGCGCACTACGCAAACCTGCTCGCCGGGATGCACCAGTGCGTGCCTGTGGTTTCGCACCCGGCCACAGCCATTCCGGCTGCTTCTTTACTTGCTGAGGCAGCAGTCACCACTACCATCCTCAGCTGCAAGGAAGAGGAGGCGTCTTGGTTGCTACTCAGCAAAAATTCTGCTAACCACAATTGCAGTGGCGACAACAGGAGCAGCAGCACATACTTTGGTGAAGTGGATGAGTATTTTGATCTTGTCGGGTACAATTCCTACTATGATAGCCGCATGAACAACAACCGAGCGCAGTACGTGATGCAAGAACAGCAACATCTGCAGCCGATGCAAAAGGAATATGCAGAGAAGGAAGGGAGCGAGTGTGTGGTACCTTCGCAGTTTGCTACCGTGAGTAAGCCCCAGCAGAGTGGTTATGCACTTGTGGGGGCAGAGCAGGCTGTATCGATGACTGCTGGGGTCAGTGTTTACACAGATTCAGTCAACAACAGCGTGAGTTCATCTATTATTATGGCATTACAATTTACATTCATGCTATAATTTGTTTAATTTAGAGTTCATGCTACTTCATTTGAAAGACCATCTGAAATAAAATGCTAAGACCAACCAGTGTATAAAGTTTTTGGTGCAAGTGAAACGCGGGTATTTAGTGTTTCCTCACCCTTTCTGTTTTTTCTTCAACTTTTTCCACTTCTAGGCAGACAACCTTAGCTGATTATTTCCAAAATAGAACTGCGTCATAGCCACTCCAAAGAAACGTACACAGCTCATCTCTAGGCAGATTAATTGATTTGTTCGTGTACTAAACATAGAACATCAAAGTAAGACTACTAACTAAAAAGCCAGTCTCTCTCAAAACAACTAAACAGTCAATCCATAACTCTGCCAACTAGAGAAGTACACAATTCATGTCAAGTAAAGCATCAGTCATTAAAAGAGAACTGCTGTCATAGACACTCAAAAGAAAATCCACAACTTATCCCCCACACAGATGAAATGATTATTTGTGTACTTCTACACACAGAACACCCAGGTAAGCTCAGTAAGTAAATAGTGGATCCATGTTAACCCACAAATTGTCTTCCAGCTAGGAAAGTACACAATTCATCTCTAGGAAAGTACACCAACTAATTAGGACTGCCGTCACAGACACTCCAAATAAAAGTATACAACTAATATCTAGTTTATTGATTTATAGTTTCTTCACATGAAACACCCAAGTTTTTTTCAGTAACTAAAAAGTCACTCCATAAGCAAACTCGCAAGTTTTCTTCCAACTAGAAACTAAGGTCTGTGTTTACCAACCTTTTTATAGATACCAAATAATAAATGAAAGTACATGAGATATTATCAGATACTCCCTCTGTTCCATAATTCTTTCATAGCTAATAAGTCAAATGTAGATTTTATCCCTGAGTGCAACTTTACAAAAATAATTACTATGCAACAGTAAAAAGAGTTATTAAAACTTATGTACATTGAACTAAATAAAACCCATCTACATATCATTGAAGGGTTTCTGACCATTTTTCAATTCCATTTCAGATATCGTTCTCATCAATGGAAGGGGGAATAGTACCAGACAATACGGTGGTAGATCTGCCCCACTCCATCATCCCTACACCTGCTCGAGCCAGCAGCCTCCACTCAGGTCCTCCACTTCAGATGCCACTACACTTCAGCTCCATGGACAGAGAGGCCAAAGTCCTCAGGTACAAGGA
The DNA here is from genome assembly GCA_030979885.1 of Lolium multiflorum. Lineage (NCBI taxonomy): Eukaryota > Viridiplantae > Streptophyta > Magnoliopsida > Poales > Poaceae > Lolium > Lolium multiflorum. Next base: position 84,897 of record JAUUTY010000547.1, on the reverse strand, counting down.
GAAGAAGAAGACCAGAACGTTCGAGAAGACCACACGTTACGCAACAAGGAAAGCTTATGCTGAAGCACGGCCGAGGATCAAGGGCCGCTTCGCGAAAATATCAGAAGCGGAAATGGAAGTGGACCAGATGTTCTCGGCTGCAGCTCTGTCTGACAGTAGCTACAGTACTGTTCCATGGTTTTAATGAGACTCTATGAGACATTACATTAGCATATATATGTACTTACCAGAACAATAAGGTCCAGTGCAAGCAGTTCAGGTAGATCGGTGCTCCGAATAATTGTGTGGTATGTGAACCTTAATTGATAAGGTATCTTAGTAGCCATGTTTTGCTTTCTATATTTGAGATAGAAAAATATGCATTATGGGATACTTGCTCGGTCGCTTTGATATTTCAAGTGAACAAAGAGCAGTATTAACTATTGAAGGATGGATTGTGAATGCCTGCATAGATCACTATGGGATCATTGGATATTTGGATTGTCACTAAGAATGAAAGATTGTTTTTGTTAACTAGCTTATATTGACTGGAATCATAACAGAAGTCAAAGCTCGTTTATTTGCTGACCCCCCACAGACCGAGCAACAATCGTCTCTCACCTTGCTTCTGCTAACCAGCTTAGGTTGAATGGAATCAAATCTTGTTTCCTTACCAGATGGCAGATGGAAGATACTGCTGGGGTTTGCTCCAGATATTAACTTTTGGTCGAGTCCTCAACCCACACAAAAGCCTGCATGATTTTTCCTGAATGAAACGTGCATAAATCCAAAAATGCTCTCTCATTCACAGACAACTCCGTGGCAAACAAAGATGAAGCTGTCAAAGCGCTTTCGGATCTATGCACATTTGCATTCGCATTGCGTTCTGTTCTTTCAGTGAACTGCATGTATCTAAATGGTTCCAAGGAACAATGGGACTTTGGCTAGGTTTATCCATGAACAATCTGATAAAGGCACTATAGGGTGTATCTTGACAGCTGTATCCAAAGCGCAATCAAAATCTGTTTGCTAGATGACTTTGGTTCTTGGTAAGTCCACATGCTCATTACACATTCAAAATTCTATGTAAAAGAGGGAGACTGGTAAGCAACATTGTCCTGGATCTTGAGCCTTGAGGTCTGCCCGACATGAACATTGCAAAATTCAGACAAGGAAACAACAATGATTCAGTGGAACATTCATGAGAGGATTTGTCGATTCCTCCTTCACGCATTACTGAGATCAACATTTCCATGCTCCGGGATCCTTGTGAGGCAAAAATAGCTTTGTGGAAACCTAGCGACAGAGGAGGCAAGAAGTATACTAGCACTGTTCTTCGTTGTCTGAAACGAACGCAGCCAATACGAAGACCTCGGCGGATACAAAGAGCGGATGATACGTATACCTCGGCGCTTCCGCGGCACGGATGGCGAGACCCCCGGCGCGGGTCGGACCGTTGGCATTGGGTGGCAGTGCGGCGCCGCCGCCGCGTGCGCCGTTTCGTGCATCGGCGGGGGCGACTAGTCGTGGAGCTGACCAGGTGATAGGCTCGTTCGTTGGGCCGTCCGAGCGTCCGGCCTGGATATAGATCAGACACGTGTTCGGCTGAAGCCTATTTGACTGTTCAGACGAACATGAGCGAAATCGTTAGAAAAAGTCCAACCTTTGCGAAAGGAAGATAAATCTTCCGCACGAGACAACTGACGCGTTGTGGTAACAGAAAATTACTGGAAAGTGGTCTTCCTACACGTCACGTGTCGCAAGAGGAAGTAAGATGAGAATGAGGGAGGATGAGAGAATACAGCGGGAGTCAAGATGTAAATGGCTCATCCGCTGGACGTAAAGGGATGTACCGTTTCAGCCACATATGCGATTAGCAAATTTTGTGGCAGCCACTTCCAATTTCTAGCAGTTTTGTGTGGCTCAGTGGCGCCGCGACAGCCGCTCCACGATATGTGGCTCGCACTGAGTCTGCTAGTGCAATGATCGATCTTACTGGCAAAACATCATCCGCTTCGCTCAACCTCGCTCTAGCGTAGAGCCGGAGCATGCCCATGCTTGTACGTACACCAGTTGGTGAAACTTTTTCACCCTGGACAACTAAACAAAGTTGCAAAAGTTAGGGTGTTACAGTTTCGTACAAGGATTGATATGATGTGCCTCTTGTTTGTTGTGACCCATTGCTTATGTGCCCGTGGGATTTGCGGCCGAGGGGATGAGACCTTTATTATAATTAAACACGACAAGGAAAACAAAGCACGAACTATGCAAAGCATACATGAGAAACAAAAACATGGAAAAATATGTCAAACAAATAGAAGAAAAAAATCATGAACGCCAGCCATCAAAACTTCATTATATGTGAAGTGTTGACGAATGCCCATACTACAAATGAAACCATTAACAAATGAAGCGATTAACGCTAGCAGGTGGCTGGCAAGATTTATATATATAGGTGGTGATGATGATCCATGCTATGAGCCGACCTGTTGGCTAACTTCAAACTCCACTCCCCTCGGCCCAAGCCTACTAGCAATGGTGAAAGTGCATCGAGCCCCCATGGGTGGTTTAGTAATTAATGACAATCCCTATGAACTAATGTTTGCATTGAGTATTACTTGTAGGATTTATTCATAGGGAATGGTTGAACTATATGTTGGCTTCAAGGTTGTAAGAAGAACAAAATGAAGAAGATCAAGTGTCAAGTATGTCTTGAAGAAGAAGATAGTGTGAGCTTCTCATCCATATCCTCAAGACATGAACATAAGGAAGAAAGAAGAAATGGTGTGCAAGTTCAAGATGAGCCATCCCGAGAAGATCATATGCTTGAAGCTTGCAATTCATATTGTTTTCATGGGTATGTGAAGGTGCGCCAAAGAAGAAGCTCTCCCATAGTAGTGTATGGGGGAGCGATCCGCAAGACTTCATCGAGCAAGGACATTCAAGAAAGGCGTTCCACTTGTTGCGGTCAACAACGTCATCATCGAACTCAAGTGAAATGCGCAAGGTTAAGGTTTAATCTTGATAGGGTTTCTTTCTTACCAGTCTCGTGATGTAGTTGAGAGACCGGTTTATAGGATAGATGGTCGTACTTTGAAGAGGGCTCTCGAGCGAGTAACTCGATTGTATCCTTCGGAGAGAGCTCAAACCCCTTGCATCCTTGCATCATCTTTCTTGCTTCTTATTTTGTTCTTATCCATGAGATGACTTAGAATGAGATGAGTTAGAGCTTGTGTTAATCTCCATGACAAGCTCTAGTTTATCAAGAACGGATTTTGCACGGAAAACTTGTTACATTTTCAAGGTTAGAGGTTTTACCGGTTTGTCTTTTTTAGATTGGTTAAACCTATCATCGTTTGTTTCTATCCTCCCTTGTCGTACTATGATGGTTCCATTCATGATCTTGTAGAGCTTGTTACTAGTTTCAAAACGATCCCAAGATCATCAAAATCGGAGTCTGGATGCTCAAGTTATGTACGGTCCTAGTGGGGGCGGATTATCCGGGCCAGATTATTTGGAAATATTTGGGCCCAAAAAATGGCTAAGGACTTTCACGAAATGCTCCCAGTATACCACCCAGATATTTTGGTCGGATATTCCATCTTGGGGGCCAGATATTCCATCTTGGGGGCCGGATAATCTGGCCTGGGAAGTGATACATGCATTTTACATCATCACTATTGCTACATATATGTTTATTTTTATTGATATTTGCCATCATACATCATTATTTATGCATTTTAGTTGATTTTCAGGACTTTCCTACAAAGTCCCCTTCATCGGTATTTAATTTCTGGGAGGCAGAAAACCTGCTTTTTACATTTTTTTATTGTTTGAGGAACCTCCTGGACACCTAAAATATCAAAGTAAAAAAACCCTGATCAATTTTTCACCCAAAGAAGCACTATGGGCCAAATAAGCACGTGAGGGGGGCACGAGGTCCAAAAGAAACCAGGTGGTGCGCCCTTCAGCACTGGGAGCGCCACCCACGCTCGTTTGGCCCTTGGGCATCGTCTCCGGTCCCCCTTTTAACAAACGCCTCCGTTTCGCCCAAAAATCTAAGCCATATTTTTCCTGAGATTTATTGAGGTGGCGGCGGAGGCGAAGGTCCTCTCCTACTCTAGGAGAGGGCAGATCCTGCTGCACCGGTGCCTCCGGTGAAGGGGAAATCGACACCATCGTCATGACCACTCCTCCTTGGCTTGGGGGGAGGCATCTCTATCAACATCTCCATCAGCACCATCATCACCACCATCACCATCCACGAGATCGACTTCATCCCCCTCATAGTTTGTGTTGAATTAAACCCCATATATTGTTTTGAGGCTAGTCGCATGTTTTTGATTGGTGCTTTATCTTTATTTGGTGGAGAGATTACATATTCAGATTGTGTTGCAACCATTATGCCTCTGGTCCGTATCATGTTTGAAACTTGTGAGTAGTTCCCCATGTTCCTAAGGGCATAGGATGATTTAGCTATGATTCTATATAATGTGCAATGAGTATTTGGTCAAGTTTTTTTTTATATTTTATATTGTTCTATGATGGTTTTATGCGAAAGTCGACTGCATATTGCTTCACCTATATGGGCTCATAGGGCTACACTTTAATGTAATGACTGAGTGTTGGAAGGGACGGAATGAGAGAAACCGTTTTCCAATATTTTGAGTTTCATTATAGGGGTTTATGTTGGGGACCAATGATCTTATTGCTATGGTAGGACATTTATGTCTTAATGATTCATATACTTGCACATGAAAATAGCTCTAGGACCCATCATAAGGGGTGTATTTTCTCATATCTATAGCTGCACCTAATTTAGGCTCCGTCCCTAATAGAATGAAACTTGACAAAATATTTACCATGTTGTGTAGAACTCTAATGCTAATAAATCCATGCCACCCTCGGGAACACTTGTCTCATATAAGCACACACACTTGAGCTATTCCTCTTGATGCATAGAGGATTGGGCTTTTTCTCATTGAGAGTATTTACATATTGTTATTTACTTTCTGCATTTTATTTTATTGCAAACTATACACTCAAACCACCAAAAACTACTGCATCTTTATTATTGTTTGCTTGTCAATTCCGCTAACCAATACCTTCAGCTCCTCGTGGGTTCGACAACCTTTCTTATTAAAAAGTACTACAATTTATCTCCTGCACTTGGGAGCCATTAGGAAGCTTTAAACCCTCATATTTAGTGGGGAGGACCAATAAATGGCCCCCTTCTTCCCCTTCTGTTGGTTGCTTATTCTCCACTCTCTCCCCTCCATTTGACCTTCAAAGATTGCCCTACCTCTCTATTCCTCCTATGCAGCTTGGATCTTTTTGAGGGAAAAGTGAGCGGAGATCTAGATCTACAATCCTACCAATCAAATCCCTCTCTTTGTGAGGGGAATCCTCTAGATCCAGATCTTGGACAAATTTAGTTTTCCTCCTCCTTTGTTATTCCTCTCTTATTCCCCCAATAGCTTTAGTAGCTTTGTTGGAATTTGAGAGTGAAGGATTTGAGCATCTTTGTGGTGTTCTTGCCATTGCATTAGGTGCATCGGGTTGACTTCTCCACGGTGATACGTGGAGGTAAAAGTTCGTGAGATATTCACTTCGGGAGCTTGTTCCTCTTGGTTCTTTGGAACCTAGACGGCTTAGTGGTCTTTGTGGTGTTCTTGGGGCCTCCAATTAAGTTGTGGAGATTTCTAGTGCGTGAGGCATTTGTGGCAGTATATTAGGAGCCTCCAATTAAGTTGTGGAGATTGCCCCAAGATTTGTGCCGGTTCGGTGACCACGCTTAAGGTTCCATAGTGGATCGAGGGCTTCCTTTTTGGTGGGAAGCCTCGAGGTGAATACGGTGAGGCCTTCCTGGCGTTTGGAGTGTTTTGTCCTCCACTCCGCTCCAACGGAGAGTAGCACTCGCAAGAATGTGAACTTCGGGATACATCGTCGTCTCCATGTCACCTCGGTTATTCCTATACCCGAACTCTTTACTTATGCACTTTGGTTTGTGATAGCCTTCATGCTTGAAGTTATATTATTTGTTATCACATAGTTGTTTGTATTTATCACCATAAGTTGTTGGTGCACATAGGTGAATCCTATTTATATAGGTTTTGTGCTTGACAATTAAACACTAGTTTTATTCCTCATTTGTTAAGTCATAATCGTAAAAGTTATAAACCACCTATTCACCCCCCCTCTAGGCGGCATTTGTGTCCTTTCAAATGGTTCTTGCTCCGCTTTTTAGAAGTTAGCCTCCATTTTATATGAATTTATATTAGAATACAATAAAATCCACCTTGAGACAAATTCCATCTTGTAGCATGAACAACCATAATAGGTAGAAACACAGAACGATATACCGTCCCCTATTCCACATTTGTCGTCCCAGGTCGAGGTTCAGGGATGAATTGGGGGTACAATATGATTTGGTGTATGGTACGCCTTCCCAACAGTTGGTATGCGAAGGTTGGAGACTTACCCAGATGACGAATCTCGTCGTCAACTAAATGAAAAATTACGGCCGTCCGGCCACTTGACGCTAGTGCTTGCACGAGCAGGAGTGTAAGATCGAGATGGATCATGGAATATCCGCCATCCGCTAGAAAAGGTACTCCGGATACTCCGACTGGCAGCCTTGCGGCAGCCTCCACACTCCGCTTCTGGAATCCCTGGCTACGCACGGTCGTCCTACATGGTGCTCTTTACATGTTGTGGTGGTATGGTACGCTGGAGGCTGTGGACAGGGGCGGTCGGACGCAAATTCGCGATGTAGTGACTGGTCCAGGACTCATCTCTTCATATTGTGAAAGCTTTATTTTTCTACAAAAGAGAAATGGCAGAGAACCAGGATTTAGAAATATATGGAAGAGAATCTGGTTCCGTTCAACTAGGGCATGTTCGCGGTCCTCGATCCACCTTATTGTACCAGATTCACCGTACCAAAATTGGTTGGATCACGTAGCCTCTATCGAATAATCGTTCGAGAGAAGTATGCCTCCATCGTACCCTGATTTTGACAGGCTCTGACTCCCGTCCCCCGTTTCCGTCCCTCGACCTCATCGTACCGGGAACATGGCTACTATGTGAACAACAACAATCTCGTGAACAACAACAATCTCGTGAACAACAAAGAAAACAGTTTATGCGCCAAACAACAACTAGGACTAAACAGTTATATCAACCAAGCTCGAGCAAAGCCAATCTTGGCAATAGGAACTAACTTTGTCATCATATCAACATGATTATCATGAACACTTATCATGCATATCTTCACTTTACCTTGTGCAACAATGCCGCGAACATAATGGTACTTGACATACGTGTGCTTTGTCCTCTCCTGGAACAATTGATCTTTAGTAAGGTATATGGCACTTTGACTCTCACAAAACAAGTTAGTGCAGTAATCATCTTCACAAATCTCAGCATATAAATCTTTCAACCAAAAATACTCTTTGCAAGCTTCAAAAATAGCCATATATTGTACTTCGGTTATTTGAGAAACAACATGTTCTAATGTTGCATTTCAACTCATAGCACATCCAAAAACAATAAACACATAACCTGTAAGGGACCTCCTCTTATCCAAGCCAGCAGCAAAATCCGAATCTACATAACTAGCGAGTCTCTCAATAGTCTTGCAAAATTCAAGGAAGCTTTGGATGTGCCACGAAGGTACATAATCCACTAAACAACTTTTTAATGTTATTTACCAGAATTATCCATGTATCGACTGACCAAACTCAAGCATATGACAAATCATGATGAGAACAAACCGTGTCATAGATCAAGTAACCAACAACACTAGAATGTGGAACTTATGACATGTACCCAAAATCTTTATCAGTACTAAGACATTGAAATGTCGAAAACTTAAAGTGAGGAACAATATGTGTTTAGTAACAAACTTGGCATCATGCATATTAAAACGTTGAAGGACTATCTTAATGTAACTTTGCCGACTAATAAATAACAAACTAGATTGTATGTCTCTTGTAATTTCCGCACCTAGTATTTTCTTAGTATCACCAAGATTCTTCATCTCAAAATCACAACTTAATTGTTCTTTCAATATAGTGATCTCTTTCTTGCTCTTATTAGTAATTAACATATCATCAACATATAACAATAAGTACATATGTGATCCATCAACAAATCTAATGTAAACCTAGCTATCATACTGAGATGTTTTAAAACCATGTGCAAGCATAAATGAATCAAACCTTGTGTACCACTGTCTTGAAGACTATTTCAGACCATAAAAGGACCCTTTCAATTTGCAAACAAGATCCTCCTTACCAAACACAATAAAACCTTTATGTTGGTCCATGTATGTCTCCTCCCCAGGTTCTCCATGCAAAAAATACAGTCTCCACATCTAACTGCTCAATTTCAAGATCATGCAAAGGCACAATGCCAAAGAATGCATAGATGAAACTATCCTTAACAACCGGAGATAATACATCATTGTAATCAATACCTATGATTTGGCTTAAACATTTTTCTACTAACCTTGCCTTCAACCTTGGAGGCCTATTAGGAGACAAACCTTCATTTATCTTGTAGATCACTTACAACGGACACGTTATTTTGTTCAGGCAAGGGCACAACACCCTATGTGCCATTTTTCTCACGCGATTGCATCTTCTATAGGAAATCATAAATCCACTTCTCGTGATCAACAGAAGCAACGGCTTTAGTATATGTAGAAATTTCAAAAATAGTCTTCATATGTTCAACACAACTCAAAGCATAATGAATAAACCGAGGGCGTGGACCTTTTTTTTTGCCTCGGTCTATCGGCATCAATTGAATTATTTGTTTGTTGCATACTAAATATTAATATTAGCACTTTCAGTAATTTCATTAACCTTCTCATTTACATGCTCCACCTGCGCGCTAATCTTCTATTGCTCATGATAATAATATCTAAATCTGTAATTAATATCCGATGGGGTTGTTAGAAATATAGGGGCTTGGCCCATGAGAGATTTCAGAAATTCCTAATAAATCTCAAAGGCCCATGTGTGGAAAGAGGTGGAGTTGAAAATTTTAGTCCTACATTACTAGTTGAAGAAATATTACACCACTTTCTGTTTTATGCAGCGGAGTATCCCTACTTTATAGTGGTTGGAATAGAAATAAAGTGAGCACCACAGCTCGGGCAGGGGCCAATGCCAAATTCATGGCGGCGCGGGTGGGCGACCTGGATGTGAATGGTCCACTAAAATCTAGTCCATGTCTTTGCAGGGGAGTCGCCTCCTTTGGCCATTTGGATTTTTGGTTTCTTGGTCTTTAAGTTTACGAGTTTGAAACCTAGTTGGTTTAGACCGTGATCGTGACATGATACTATCGGTTCTCCTCTTATATAAACAACCTATTGTCCCCCACTAAATACATATACCAAATTGAGTTAGAGTTTCTGCCTCCTCTCTTGTTTGCGCCGCCATGGTAGTCTACTCCACGTACCGCAATCCCCGACATGCACTGGCGAACCAGAGAGCGGGTCTCTGAACCTCTTGCTATTCTGAATATATACGGGAGAGGGCGAATAAGGTTTTCAGAAGCACTTTTGTGAGTGCTCGCGTTCATCACCAACAGTCGTCTACCATCTAAGTGAGGCGGTGCCACGTATCGCCTTTTCCGTCGTAATCTTCTTCTACCGATCATCACCATCTTTGTCATCAACAACATTACCGTTACACCACGTACTCCGATCTACTCTTTTATTACGGTTGTTGTTGCAAATTGTTACTATTTATGTTGATTAATGCATCTAACATGTTTGAGTTTTACGTGGTAGTAGTTGTTTTCAATCATGTTTAATATTCTAGACTTAACCATGAAATTGTTGACTAGTTTTCCAACAAACTAGCTCGATCCCAGAATTTACTTGTTTCTATCAGGCTAAGGTTGCAGGGTTAATTTGTCGGTTTGTCAAAGTATTCCATCACCAAACACAACGGTTGGTGGCCAAAGTGCATGGTCTCATGAGATAAGGTTGCTTCCAACGCATCCCATGTTTTTTTTTTTGACAATCCAACGCATCCCATGTTAGCTAAGAATATCTTAACTACGCGGTTTAGGAAAAGCAATGACCGACTCGACGTCAAAAAAAAAAGGGAGATTAAGGATTCCCAACGACCCGAAGTGCAACTTGCATACAATATTAACGCCAGAAATTAAAAGAAACGACCCGCCCGTCGCGTCTTGCACCGTGTCCTTACTCCTTAGTCCTTATATACTCTCACCGATGGACCTCGCTATCATTCAAGACAAACTGGCTAGCAACTGCTCAAGTCTCAAGGCTGCTGCTCTCTCCGTGTGTTTGTTAGTTTGCGTGTGTGTGTGCGCGCGACTTGTGATAGAGATATCAAGAGAGAGTTAGTAGAATGCTAGAGATGAAGCCCTCTAAAGGCGTAGTTCTGCTGCTCTTAGCTGTTGTAGCACAATATGCCTCTATGGCCACCGCCGCCGGTCCCAAGGTCATCATCGTCGGCGCCGGCATGTCGGGTAAGAGCATATATATCAACTATAGTACACAGATACATGGACACGTGCGCGCACACAGAGTCACCGCGTGCTTGTGTTTATATATCTCTGTTTTGTAGGGATCTCGGCTGGGAAGAGGCTGTCGGAGGCTGGGATCACCGACCTTGTTATCCTGGAGGCGACCGAGCGCATCGGCGGCCGAATCCACAAGACCAAGTTCGCCGGGTTGAACGTGGAGATGGGGGCCAACTGGGTGGAGGGCGTGAACGGCGACGAGATGAACCCCATCTGGACCATGGCCAACGGCACCGGCGGCCTCAACCTCAGGACCTTCCGCTCCGACTTTGACCACCTCGCCAAGAACACCTACAAGCAAGAGTGCGTACAAGTCTTATCATATATGTTTCCGCTGAGCTACTTGCATTAAAATTACTCCTATATATGTTGTGTGTTTCTCCAGCGGCGGTCTTTACGAGGAGGAATTTGTTGAGAAGATAATCGAGAGAATGGAAGAGGTGGAAGAAGACGGCAGCAAGCTCGCCGGTACCTTGCACCACAGCGGCCAACAGGATATGTCCGTCATGGCCATGCAACGCCTCAACGACCAGTACGTATACACTCCCGGCCTAAGCACACACCACCTTGCACTTTCAGTATATTCCAGTAGTACCTAATATATGCAGGGAGATGTGTGCTAGTAGATTCCAACCATGAGGTCTGGTGGGTTCTTTTGGGGTTTAGTGAACGAATCTTGCCTTATACTCCTTCTATTCACAATAATTACTCCGCATTCTAGGTTTAGTCAAATTCAAACTTTATTATTTAAGAAAAAATATTGATATCTATAATGTAAAATCTATTTTAACGTTAACGCCTTAATTATACGCCTTTAACTCGTAATAAAGTATATTTTTATATCATGTGGATTTGGTATTATATATGAATGTTTTTCCCTATATTCTTGATCAAACTCAATTTTTTAAAACTTTAACTAAACCTAAAATATGAACTAAATAAAAACAGAGGAAGTATATTTGTAATACAAGTATGTTCTTAGCTTCCATTTCCGATGACTAATCTCTGGTAGTCCTTCGCCGTACTCAAGGATCCAGATATACCATGGATAGATATGAAGCTTAGGGGACACTAGCTAGTGAGCTGTAGATGAGCCGGCGCATCATCTGCTCAGGTGGCCTTCGCGCATGATGCATGGATCCAACAATGAGACGTTATTATACATAATTAAAAACTAGCATTTCTTTCTTTGCGAAGAAAACATCCCTCTACGCAACTGACAGACTGATGGTCGAGCTATTTAAATTACATTCATATTATCCCGTGGATGCTTGAATTTGGTCTAAATCATGCCTTTTTTTCTTTTTAAAAAGAGGTTGAGACCCCAACCTCTGCATCGGAGAGATGTCTCTGTTTTATTAACTCATTACTATATCCTTCTAAAGTTTTGTCAAAAATATAATTATCTACGCGAGTATTGATCCAACATGTTTTGTTTTTGGTCCGAGTCCATCCCCACAACTGGTCATTATCCGCTCTGCTTCAAATTCGAGAGAAAGTTATAGTGAAGTACATGGCACAAACAAAATTAAATCTGTTCCAGTCCCTTACATTCACTTGTAATCACAATATAATCTAATGAATACGTTTGAGCACATCGCCGTAATTATGCAATTTGCACTAGCAAACCGTACCTTCGAACTCATTGTGTCGTATATATATATATATATGTTAGCAAATAAGGATCACTGTCTCAAGGAGCTAGCCAAGGTAGATTTTTTAAAGAGAAGGCACAAGTGCCCAGCTTTAAATTAATAAAGCCCCTAACGGCCAAGATTGTTACAAGGTGCAGCCCGCTTACAACACAACGAACACCAACTACACAAGATGAACAAGAAAACAACTAGTCCGTGTCGAAGCCTCGTCGCGAAGACACCAGGGAAGACGCAGCCCAAGTCCGAGGGAGCCACCTGCAGCCTTGAGGAAAATCATCGTCTGCAACACCGGTTGAGAAGGCAGCATCAGCCGCCATTTCCAATGCCGAAGAGGGATCCCTTCCCTCTCGTCCTGGCTCGGAGGACGCCGTACCGTCGGACATCGGATGCGCTCCCCTGAGCAATGGAGGAAGCAGACCACCATCCCAACCTAGGCAGAAACCAGAAACGCCTCGCTGACGCCGACGAGACCACCGAGACTGAAACTGCCACCGACCAAGGTAGCCACAGCGAAGAACGCAAACAGGGGCACGGATCGCTGATGATGAAGGAGAAGGTCACCGAGCACGCTTCGGAGACACCACTACCAGCCACCTCGCACCTCGACAGCCCTCAACCGGCAACCGATCCCCAAACGACGCCTCCAAGGAGGAAACGACGCTCATGGCGCCGACGACGCCCAATCCAGTGGATTGTGGGTTTTCACCTGGGAACATGGCCGGGGTGTGGAGAACCGGGACCTCAACAGCGCCTCGAGAGGAATCACGGCGCCCAGGGGCGTCGCCACTGCCGTGGTAGTCCAGCTGACCAAGGGATTCCCCCAGTCCCGGTCTCGCATGCACCACCACCTCCGAACGAGCCCCACAGCAGTAACAGGCGGCCCAGAACAGAGGGGAAAAGAGCCAACTTGAGGGGAGGAAAGCTGACCTTCAGATCTGGCCAAGGGCACCGGAGCAGCCCCCCAGCCACGACCACCACCCACCGCCGCCTTGCCACCCGCGCGGCCAAGGACGACGGCGCGCACCCGCGGACGCCGCTAGCCGTCATAGCCGACGCCGCCTCTCCACCCGAGGCCGCCGCCCCGGCGCCCAAGGAACCCTGCAAGAAGAAGCAACGCCGCCGCTGTCCACGCCCACAGGGGGGAAGCCATCGCCGTCGAGCTCCGCCGCCTCCACCACGAGGAGCCGTCCCGCCGCGGCGCGCCGGCCCGCCGCGCGAGGAGCCGCCGGCTCGTCGCTGTCGATCCCCGCCGCCGGGATGGGAGGGCCCCGCGCCGCCACCCCACGAGAGGAATCGAGAGAGATCCGCCGCCGCCGGCACCACCCGGACTTTGCCCGGTGGCTAACGCCGGCGGCGGCGGCGGATGGGGCGGGGAGAGGTTGGCTGGGTTAGGGTTTGGGGATCGCCCTCCCGTCGCCCGCGGGGAGCGACAGGGGACGAAACGTTTCGTACTCCTTTTGGAATTGTTTAATATTATACCCGCTCCCACATATACATCATTACCACCACTATTTTCGTTTCAGACCGAGCGGGAAAAAAGTGAGATCTGAGTATCTGACAAGATCATCGAAATGCTAATATGATAAACTCTTTTATCTCAAAGCTAGCTACCTCGCAGCTGGAAAAGAACGTCCTTGAACGAAGTACTAATACTTTAAACCAAAAGCTGAGGAAGCTAAGCTTTTCGGACGTGGGCACCTTCTTAGTTTGTAGCAGCAGTCCAGTTCGCAAGAATTCATGTCTAGATCGATGCTACATCATAATTCGATATCTTATCCAATGTTTGGTACGGCTACATGCCACATTTTACCAGAGATTTTGTTCCACAGACCACGTATATATACCTAGCTACTTGGAGGGAAGACGACGCTTCGCCGAGCCCAGTAAAAATAACATTGAAAACATACAGCATCTAGAAGCGACACAATTTGCAAACATGGATGCCATGAAATTCTCATCCATATTACAAACATAGAAAGCAACAAAATGTGCACTGATCCCTGCGACTTCAGACAATGTTTATATATGTTCTATTGTGGCACTTAGATAATTCTCAAAAGAAATATGAAGTCTGAACTTTTATTTGGCGACAAAGCTTAACCGACAGTGAGCAACAAGCAATACCACTGGAGTCTAGCTTACAATAGTAACAAATACACCACCTAGATAATTCTCAACCTTTAGCTAACAAATAGTAACACAAGAATATAGCTTCTTGTTCTTAACATGTAAATTATAAGGACATAAATTTCTTTAAATTTCCAAAGTTTGTATTATGTGCAAGAGATCCGACAATCAGTATGACTAAACACTGATTACTTAAACCAGCTAAGTGGGTGTATTAACTTTTTTTAATTATGCTAGATTAATATTTCAAATAGTGGGTATAATAAGAGGGCATAGACATAGTAAGCTTATCAACCCACAGGGAGCTGATATTTTCTACAACTGTCATCATTACTTTGCACAGTTTTCCTTAATAAATCAGGAATTCAGAAAACATAGAAAGATGCCTAGCACGGTGCTCCTACTGCAAATTGCACATAATGATGAGGTTGTGGTAGGATGGCAGAAAAGATAGCATGCAATAAAGCTATATTACTAGTATATTGATTGCCACTTTATTGTACCTTATTTATTGATAGTTACAGCAACATTGATCATTACCTTGCATCCATTCTTGTTGTACTATACTGATAGTTATCAAATTCTGAGATGCTCCTCTTTCTAAATTAGTTGGCACAGTTTTGTTTAAATACACATGTATCTACACATTAAAATGTGTCCAGATACATTTGTATTTAGACTCAATTAATTTGGGACAGAAGGGAAACATTTTTCCGGATTAGAATTTGATATCAATAATATATAGCTTACTTAAGCTACAAGAATTTTATTTGATCTGTTCCTCAATAAGATTAACCAAAACAGACTTTCCGAAAAATAATCTGGGGTATGGTAGTTATGGTTAAAGGATGTGAACATGGTACAAACAGGGTTTAACATTTCATGTCATATTAATTTTCGCACTTGATAGAGATTCGCCAATTTCGAGAAATTTGCGAAATTTAAAAAAAAATCAAAAAGTTGGCCAGATTTGGATCCCAGTGTTTGAATAGTTTTCAGAAAATAAAGCATGGCCTACTAGAACCGGCCAGCACCTACCTGTCATGTGCATATGCCATCAACCCTGCTCTACAGCCAAGTTTATGACATAAACATAAACTTCTTTTTGAAGCAGTGAAGTCTCGGATAAATTTAAATTTCAATTGAAAGTTTCGACTGAAATTATATATTCTCACTTGTTGCAAAAAATCATTTGTTCCGCGAAATTCAACAGAAATTTCTACGATTTTTTCTTGAGTACAAATATATTGCAAACTATAGACTTGTCCACATGGACTAAGAACTTGTCTCATCTTCATATCCAAGCAGAATCTATTGCCCTCCATTACATTAGCACGTGTAACTCAAGGAAAGTTCCCTACACTGTGCACTGTTATCTTTTTTTTTATCGTCGGACCACTAGGAACCGGCACATAGGCACACATGCATTATGCATATTATTGATGCCTAATATGCACCGCATACAATACCAACTAGTAGTAGACATTTTAATAACATGGTATGCCTTTACATAAATGAAGAAATAAAGATATTCTTGCGGTAACATATTATAACTTGCAAAAAAGAGGAACATAGAAATGTCCAAACAGCTATGTTTGCTACAATAAAATAGAAATAAAAACTTAATATTCATGACTAGAGTACTTCCATTTTCTCTGGCATGTAATATGTGCCTAATGCGTGGTATATGTACCTACTACAGCGTGCCTAGCGGTCCATCGACGCCCGTGGACATGGTGGTGGACTACTTCCAGCACGACTTTGAGTTCGCGGAGCCGCCACGCGTGACGAGCCTGCAGAACACGCAGCCGCTGCCAACTTTTGACAACTTCGGCGACGACGTATACTTCGTGGCCGACCAGCGCGGCTATGAGTCGGTCGTGTACCACGTCGCCGGGCAGTACCTCAGGACCGACCGCAAGTCCGGCACCATCATCGACCCAAGGCTCAAGCTAAACACGGTGGTGCGTGAGATCACCTACTTCCCGAGCGGCGTTGCGGTCAGGACGGAGGACAGCAAGGTGTACCGGGCAGACTACGTCGTCGTCTCCACTAGCCTCGGCGTCCTCCAGACCGACCTCATACGGTTCAAGCCAAAGCTGCCTTCTTGGAAGATCGTGTCCATCTACCAGTTCGACATGGCAGTGTACACCAAGATCTTCATCAAGTTCCCCAAGAGGTTCTGGCCAGAGGGGCCCGGCACGGAGTTCTTCCTCCATGCCAGCGAGAGGAGAGGGTACTACCCGGTGTGGCAGCAGTTCGAGAAGCAGTACCCGGGGTCCAACGTGCTGCTGGTGACCGTCACCGACGACGAGTCGAGGAGGATCGAGCAGCAGCCCGACAGCGAGACCATGGCGGAGGCAGTGGAGGTGCTCAAGAAGATGTTCCCCGGTGAGAATGTGCCAGACGCCACGGAGATCCTCGTGCCCAGGTGGTGGTCCAACAGGTTCTTCAAGGGCACCTTCTCCAACTGGCCTATTGGCGTCAACCGCTACGAATACGACCTCATCCGGGTACAAATATATACCACACCCATCTTGAATTTTAATTGATTTCCCTCTGAATTCCATCGACAAGAACTAAATTATTTTCTTGTTTCTCTCGGATGTAATTCAGGCTCCTGTTGGGCGGGTGTACTTCACGGGTGAGCATACCAGCGAAAAGTACAACGGCTATGTCCATGGAGCCTATCTTGCTGGTAATTTACTCATTCGTTTTTGGATTCTTCGTACGAACACATGAGGTATCACATACCATTGTCTCTTCTAGGTATTGATTCTTTTTTTTGTGGCTTTCTAGGTATTGATTCTGCTGACATCTTGATCGACTGTGCCAAGAAAAAGGTGTGCAAGTACAATGTCAAGGGGAAGCATGATTAATCCAAAGGTAAATACTAGTCCTCCTACTAACATTTAACCCATTATTAGACATGTACTGCAAACAACATTTGACCCATATATAGAAGTTGTGCGTTATTAACAGTTGCTCTCCTGATTCACAATTTGTTTTTCCGTGCTGCAGATTAGCCGCCAAGTGATTGAGCAAATAAAACTCCAGAAGTTGCCTTTCTCCAAGACTCGTCAGTGTGGACTATTGTCCAAGTGAATTTTTTGGAACCCCGTATTTTGTTCTCCTCGAGAAGAAAAATTATTGTTCTAGGCTTAGTTAGTACTTGTCCTGATTTGCTTATTTATCGGACTTCTAGAAAAAACAAAGGTGCACAAAAGTTGTATTGCATGATTGTTCTTGATTTTTTTTTTTATCAAAGTCAAAAAAAATTATGTTGTCCAATTGTTGTGCAATCTCATGGACATATCTGACACAAACCATACAGCGCAGTTTATTAGAGAGACATGGTAACACTCGATCACCAGCACCTAATTTGCTTCCCATTTAATCTATCGTGGCGCAAATCCTAAGTGCCGTTGCAGATCGCTATCCACCGGGCTATAAAAAAACATTGGGGTATACTTTCCACCACATAGCATATGTCTCAACTTCTAAAAGCGCACTATAATGCTTGTAGTGATTGTGTATAGTGAGCGCAATGCTCAAGAGAAATTTTTGATGTTGATAGGGTTTTGTGTTGCGAAAAGTCGTAAGGTTGTGATGCACTAATTGGGTGATCCCTACCCTTCCTTTTATAGGTGGCCTAAGGTTAGGGTTACAAATGCCCGTATCGGTTTAGGAGCATGATTCATAATCGGTTACAAACTAGTCTTCGGGTATTCCGAGTATGTCTATTCTTATCTTGTTCTCCAAGTAGATGAGACATCGTTGTAATGTAGTCGGATTCGGAGTCGTCGGCCTGTCCCACCCTATGTGTAATAGGATGTACGTCTTTGAACTCCTTGACTATACATGGGTGCCTATGTCATCGTCAATCTGCAGGTTTGTGTTCTCGCTCTACTATTGTTGTTCCTTCTCGTTGTGTTGCTTCCGGCTACTCCATCCCGCCTAATGTGCACACGAATGTGCGAGAAAGGAAACCTCTTGAACCTCATCTCTTGTATCCTGCACTAGAAAAGAGGTGATGAGGGTTTTGGGGAGTGTCTCGGTATGACTTCCCATATTCGCCTTCATCGACTATGTATGGTTTCTTTTTCTTCATCACTATGTCGAGTGATGTCATCAAGGATTTTCTTGAGGGTACCGCCTCTGTTGTTGTTACCACTGCCATACGCAACTCCTCGTGTTCTGCCTTTCGTCATAATGGCATATCATCCAATTAACTCATATGTGACTCTTGTCATACTATTATTTTATTTTCTTGATTATTGCAGATGCAATTGACGTAGATTTGCTCGGTTTGTGCATGTGCATGTGCATGTCTAATTTACCTATGCTAGTGAGTCTCGAGAATTGTGCTACGATATTTTTAGTTTGATTAAATTAATGTGAAAATTTCTAATATTTGGACAACTAGTGTGGTGCTTACAGAAGACCATACCGGCGAATAACAGCTACAAATTCCATCTAGACTGATCAAAAAAATATTGAGAAACCGAGATATCATAGGATGATCTTAGATAATAATATTATTTATCTATTATATACGGAAAGCAATATGCAATACATATCTACAGACACCACACCGTTCTTGCTTAAAGTCATCATATGTCGATGCAATTTGGACGAAAGACAGTCCAAAACTCTAACTATGAAGCAAATTCCCCGGCCAAATTCTCCTTCAATAAACTTAGAGTCTTCGCGTGCTATGTGATGCTCATGAACCTGAGACACGTGATCATCTCTTTTTCAGATGCTCTTTTGTTGCTGCATGTTGGACTAATCTCCAGATTCAATGGGAGCTATCTATCCTAATATCTGATAGAATTTTGAGGGCTCGTAGCTTGTTTAGAGGTCCTTGTTTTTTGGAAGGAAAATGCTCCTAATCGGGCGACCGATCGCGCGTCGCGCCATGGGCCGTTCTCACTCCTGGCGCGCGCTTCTGCATGCTAGCTGCCTTTCTCCAGCGCATACATAGCTGGCTTTTTCCCGTACGCGTAGCTAGCTTTCTGAAGTGATTCCGCGCGTAGCTAGCTAGCAGTGGAGCCATGCATGCCTCTCGCTAGCAGCCAGTCTAGCTAGTCTGCTGGTAGGATGCTCCACATGCGTGCCTAGGTTGCATGCGAGCACTACCCTCCACCAGCCTGAACACGTACCTCACATAATCACAGCATGGTGAAGGCCACATGACTCATGAGATGACTAAGGATTGATTCTCCAGCCTCCATTGTTAACTATTGTTGTAAACAGCCAAAAAAATATTAATATTGTTCTCGACTATTGTTGTAAATGGACAAAATATTTGTAGGATTTAGTTGTTGATAATCATTTGCAATAACTAACTTTTTTTGTTGTAATCATTTGTAATTGTTGTTGAAATAGTTAATAATTTTTGTTGTAAATGATTATGCATCAAATATTGTTGCTTAATTTTTTTGTTGCAAAATAAATGGTATTTTTGTTGTAACTATTTCTTACTTTTGTAGAAATTATTAATGATTTTTGTTGTAAACAATCTACCGAAAAATTGTTGTGTAATCATTATTTGTAACATTACTTTTTTAAAAAAATTGTGACCGATCCGACCGCATTTATCTGGCGACCGATGCCTAGCATGCGTTGTTAACTATTATTGTAAGCAACCAAATAAATTGTTAAAAGAGCTATTGACTATTTGTTGTAAAAGCCCATTATTTGGAATCATTTTGGTTGTTGATTTAGTTTTGGTAATAACCAATTAATTTATTTTTTTGTTGTAATCACATATGATTTCTGTAAAAAATAGCTAGTGATTTTTGTTGCAAATGAATTTGCAGAAAAACTATTTCTTAACGTCTTTTTTATTGGTGCAAATCCTAAATTCTATTTTGTTGTAAACCTTTCTAGTTGTTGTTAATATAGATGATAATTTTTGTTGTGGACTGATCTACAACAAAATTTTATTTTCTTTATTTTGTAACATCACTTTAAAAAGCATTGAGATTTTTTTATTGTAATAGAATATAATTTTTGTAACTGTGGGGAGAAATTTTGTTGGAACACTTCGTGTGTAGTTTTAATCATGAAACATTAGCAATAAAAATTATAGCACATTTCCTTACACCGGTTAGCTATTATTAGCGAGCATGGATGGCCGTAACTAACAGCTACTCTAGCTGTGCCCGGTTGCATGTAAAGAGAAGAAGAAAAGTCTGCAGGCATGCAGCTAGCTAGTGTGCATACGGCGGGAGAGGTGTCAGTGCAGGCAGCATGCACAAGTGGGCCAAGATTCGATCCATGCAAACAGTGTATGTGAGACGTACGATGCGGAGAATGAACGGCGGGCGTGCAACCGATCCGGGCGCGCGGATCGGTCGGCCGACGCCTAGCGCGGGCCTTTTTGGAAGCCTTTGTTTGTGTTGCCTGAAACATATGGAAAGAAAGAAATGATTTTACCTTCAAACATCAAAACCCATCGATGGCAAGATGGCAAGTTAGGTTCAAGAGTGACCTTGAGCTGCATCAATTTTAGAGTGAAAGCGAGCCTAGTGCAACCTCGTTTAGATTGGATTTTATTATGTTTCGGTTATCCAGCTTGTTTTTGAGCTTCTCTTTCCACCACCACCCACCCCCCCTCCCCCGCCCCTATGTAACCTCTCATGTACTTGTTCTTGCATATATAATGAAAGAAAATATATCGTAGGGGCTTCCCTAGCCCCTACTGTTCCAAGGTCAAAAAAATCTACTTGACATTATTTCATCATCTATAATCGTAAACGAACGCTGCAATTATTGGATAATACAGTCGTTTTCCTGTTTTAAAAAATTCACTACATGGAAATAGTTTAAATCCACTTATAAGGGTAACATACGAAATGTTTTTTTAGAACGGGTTTATTTCTCATAACAAAGGTGTGTTTACATGTCACATGAGTCTATTTTGCATTTTGCTATACTATTTTAGCATAGAGATTTGGTGTACATGGGCCTCTATGATCTCGTTTTTTTTAAAAAAAAACATATTTTAAAGTATTAAAAAATTCTAAAAAAATCCGCACATGCAAATACTATATTCTAAGCTACACAAAAATGACAAAAGTGTAGATTGAGTAGTCATTTTTAAATCTCCAAAACATGCCAGATTTTGTCATTTTTGTGTAGCACAATTTTTTTAAAATAAGATTTTGCATGATAATAGGATGTATCACCGATAATCTCCAGAATTATTTTTATATTTTTAATAACTTGTAAAATACCTTTTTTAAAAAAAATGGCGACAACACTGAACCTCGGAAGGCAAAAGCATTTTTGGACTATGTGACACATTACTAGGTGGCATATCAGGCTTCCGTCGAGACTAGCCACAATGGGAGTATCATAAGTAGTATCATGCATGCTATGTTGGCAAAAATCTGATGTGACGCACCAATTAATGAGGTGAGAGATGAGAGGTGGTACTCCCTCTCTCACAGTTTATAAGGCACGCGCGTACCCCTAGGTCGTAAATTTGATCAAGTTAGCATTAGTTATATGTTATAAAAATTATATCATTAGAAAGTTCGGATGTTCTATTTTCTAATGATATAATTTTTGTATCATATAATTTAAATTATATAGGTTAAATTGGTGACCTAGGGATACGCGCGCGCCTAATAAACTGTGAAGGAGGGAGTATCATAATATGATACCGTATCATAGCACGTAAAACTAAAAAACTTAATGGAGAACACATCATGTACATAAATTTGCATTGAGATTCTACAAAACATTAAATATGATGATACTATGATAGTATCTTATGATACTATGCATTGTGGGGTAGTATCATAAACTAGTATCATGTGCATGATAATAATGTATGATACTTCCCATTGTGGTTAGTCTGAGAGACAACACCGTGCTCTAGAACACTTAATTCTTACCTTGCGTTGGCAAAGGGCACACACTCAAAAGCCCATGCCCACTTGGCGTCAGTCTTCAGGCAAGCGTATAACTCGTTGCATGGGCCGGTTTGGACAATATAATGCGATGAATTGGGTACTGCTTAGCGCAAGCACGAACCGCTTTCAGGCCCAGTTACAACCTTCATCACGGAATTATGGCAGAGCAAAGCTGCGATATATCTAAGTGGTCTATAAAGGGTATAACATAAATTAAACAGAACAATCAGAGTGGCGCAGCGGAAGCGTGGTGGGCCCATAACCCACAGGTCCCAGGATCGAAACCTGGCTCTGATATCTCATTATTATTTCTGTGTGCTATTTTTTTCTCTCTCCCTTCTTCGTGTGCTTGCTTCTGCAAATTTCAAATTTGTTCAAATTTCCAGTAAGTAACAAACGCGCTAGAACTTTATATATAAACTCCTTTCCAGCAACCCGAAAATATCCACTATAATTTACACGGTTTGGAATTTACGTGTGACTTTGTAATGAAAAAGGATAGCATAACTTTTTAGCACGTCAAATTAGTCAAGCATCTCATCTTTCGTGTGTCCACGCATGCTTTCACATCCTCCCACATGAAAGCCAAATGATTCACACACACATTCTGTAGAGATGATTGGTTGCGTTTGACCTCACACTTAAGAAGAGGAAGCCACACACACAAAGAATAATAATAATGTGTATTATTCTCACGCGCGTAGTTTCCATGTTTTTTAGATAAAAGGCATCTAGTGCCCGACTTTAAATTAATAAAGCCCGAACAGGTTCGAAACATAGTACGGTTACAATGCTGCGGCATACAGCTTAGCCAAGATAAAAGCTAAAGAAACATCCCAGCAGGTTGAGCGAGAAGGACCCGGGGGCGCTTGGAGGGGCACGCACTTGAGGAAGGGACCACCCTTGCCATCTGCTTCCTTAGTGGTCATTTGCCTCCAGATCTGCGTGAATAAGCCTTAGCTGTCTTGTCATTTCCGCCAGATTTGCTTTGTCTTGCGCCTTTGCGAGGGGCGTCCAGAGCTGCAGAAACACAATGGTTTTAAAAAGCAGATTAGCAGGTTTGGAGATCACCCTAGATTCAAAAACGTGCTTGTTGCGGATATGCCAAAGCGCCCAACTTTGAGCCACAAATAAGGTCCAAATAAGGCGGCGCGGGCGGCCAGAAAAGCTAGAGACAATGGCAAAGAATTGAGCAAACGAGGTGGGGGACCAGCGACACTCGAGGAGCTGTCGCACCACACTCCACATAAACCTAGCCAACGAACAAGAAAAGAAAATATGGTTGGCATCTTCAGGCGCGTCACAAAGAGCACATCTCCCCGTTGTCGGGCCAAATCTGGATGCCATTAACTGACTGGAGGGGAGGCGATCAAGGATAAGTTGCCAAGTAAAAATTTGAATCTTAAGGGGGAGTTTGGCTGCCCACACATCCCTTGCGTGGGCAACTGACGCTCCCTCGGTCAACTTCTGATACATGGAGACCACCGAATAGCAGCACGAGTGGTCGAGGTGCCAGCCGATGGAATCCGCTCCAGACTCAAGATTGGTCTCTTGGAGGATGAGAAGCAAGTTTGCCCATTCTTCCCTGGCCTGACGATCAAAGGTTCTACGAAAGCGGAGCCCTGAATGCGCTGCACAGGCCGAGGCCACAGACAGTTGCTGGTTGTCGCAGATGCTGAACAGAGTAGGGAAAGTGTCCTTAAGCGGTCTCTGCCCAACCCAAAGGTCTAGCCAAAACATAGTCCGATTCCCGTCCCTTACCGTGTGTTTTGCTCCCAATTTGAAGAAGTGCTTGATTTTGTGCAAACTTTTCCAGAACGGGGAGCCCCCGACTCCCGAACTGGAGAAGATATCCGTTGACGTCGAGTATTTGGCTCTAATAATTTGAGCCCACAGGGCGTTGTCTCCTTGGAACAGTTTCCATACCCATTTGAGCAAAAGCGCAATGTTCATCTTTCTAGAGTTGAGCAAACCCAGTCCTTTTGCTTCCTTTGGTCTACAAACGGCCGGCCAATTTACCAGGTGGTATTTTCGTTTCAGCCCCGCGCCTTCCCAAAAGAACCGAGAGCGATGTGAATCAAACTTGTCGTGCACGCCGTCTTGAAGAAGGAAGAGACCCATAGCAAACATTGGCAGACTATTAAGGCAGGAGTTGGAGATGATCAATCTTCCTCCCGAGGATAGAAATCTCCCCAACCAAGTTTCGATCCTAGAACCCAATGTTTGGACGAGGAACATCCATTGTTCAAGATTTAGTTTGCGGTCCGAGATGGGAAGACCAAGATAGACAAACGGGAAGGCCCCGAGCTTGCAATTGAGCATATCAGCCACCCTGTGCTGAGTCTCAGTTGGTTGACCCATGACAATGACCTCACTTTTGTGATAGTTAATTTTGAGGCCGGACATTTCTTCGAAGCACATGAGGAGAAACTTCAGGTTTATGACTTGTCGCTCTTCGCACTGGCACATGATCGGAGTGTCGTCGGCGTATTGTAGGTGAGATACCCCCCAGGTATCAAGTGTGGCACTGATACGTCCAATTTGCATCACTATTTTATATCATAATTTGCTTTTATTCATTGATATATTTCATATTGGGACACAATACTTATGTTATTTCATCTATTTTGCATGTTTCATCATTATTGGAGGATCGAGCACCGGAGCCAGGATTCTCTGGAAAAGCACCGTCGAACGCAATATTTCGGAAGATCAACCGTGGAAGGAAATTACATGTAAATTCCTATTTTCCAGATGACGAAGGAAGCCGAAGGGGGAGCCAGCTGGACCCAAGGTGGGCCCAGACACAGGCGGCGCGGCCCATGGCTGGCCGCGCCACCTGTGGTGTGGGGGCCCCACACCCTTTAGCCTCCTTTTCTTCGCACTTCGTCGCGAAACCTAAGCCACGGAGGGTACCTCACGGAGAGTTACAGCCGCCTCGCGGGGCGGAGAACACCAGAGAGAAAGAGCTCCTGAATCCGGGGAAATTCCTCCGAGGGAAATCGACGCCATCGCCATCGTCATCGAGCTGGACATCATCTCCATCATCATCATCATCATCTCCACCATCTACACCGCCATCACCACCGCTGCACCTCGTCACCGCTGTAACGATTTGGGTTGGATCTTGATTGTTTGATAGGGGAAACTCTCCCGGTGTTGATTTCTACTTGTTATTGATGCTATTGAGTGAAACCATAGAACCAAGGTTTATGTTCAGATTGTTATTCATCACCATATCACCTCTGATTGTATTCCATATGATGTCTCGTGATTAGTTCGTTTAGTTCTTGAGGACATGGGTGAAGTCTAAATGTTAGTAGTGAACTATGGTTGAGTAATATTCATGTTATGATATTTAAGTTGTGGTGTCATTCTTCTAGTGGTGTCGTGTGAACGTCGACTACACGATACTTCACCATTTATGGGCCTAGGGGAGTGCATCTTGTATTCGGTTGCTAATTGCGGGGTTGCCGGAGTGACAGAAACCTGAGCCCCGTTAGTATATCGATGCAAGAGGGATCGCATGATCTCAGAGTTTAAGGCTGTGGTTAGATTTATCTTAATTACTTTCTTGTAGTTGCGGATGCTTGCAAGGGGTATAATCACAAGTATGTATTAGTCCTAGGAAGGGCGGTGCATTAGCATAGGTTCACCCACACAACACTTATCAAAACAATGAAGATTAATTAGTGTATGAAGCGAAAGCACTAGACTAAAATCCCCGTGTATCCTCAAGAACGTTTGGTCATTATAAGTAAACAAACCGGCTTGTCCTTTGTGCTAAAAAGGATTGGGCCACTCGCTGCAATTATTTCTCTCGCATTTTACTTACCCGTACTTTATTCATCTGTTACATCAAAGCCCCTTGAATACTTGTCTGTGAGCATTTACAGTGAATCCTTCATCGAAACGCTTGTCAACACCTTCTCGCTCCTCGTTGGGATCGACATTCTTACTTATCGAAGATACTACGATACACCCCTATACTTGTGGGTCATCAAGACTATTTTCTGCGCCGTTGCCGGGGAGTGAAGTGCTATTGGTAAGTGGAATTGGTAAGGAAAACCTTTACTGTTTGTGTTTCTGCCTGCTGCTATAAGTCATTATGGAGAGATCTTCTCTTCAATTTCTATTTGGGAAATCTACTACTACTGCAACGGTAGTGGATGAAGCGCCAGGTGAGGAAGTAATACCATATAAAATACCTATGAAAATTATTGAACGTGTTATGGATAACCGCTATGAAGGGGATGGAACTGTCCATCCTGGTGATCATTTACTGTTTTTGCATGAATTATGCGGGTTATTCAAATGTGCAGGTATTGCTATGAATGAAGTTAGAAAGAAACTATTCTCTATATCGCTGTCTGGTAAAGCGGCGCATTGGTATAAATTGCTGAAGAATGGTGATTCTCTTGATTGGGAGGACATTGTGCCTTTATTTTATTCCAAATTTTATCCTCCAAGTGAAATTCACAAGGATCGAACCGCATATATAATTTCTGGCCTCATGATGGAGAGAGTATTGCCCAAGCTTGGGGAGATTGAAGTCTTTAATGCTCAAATGCCCCATTCATGAGCTTCATGGTAATGTTATTATTGATAATTTCTATGCAAGACTTTCTTTTCAAGACAAGACCTTGCTGGATACTTCTTGTTCTGGATCATTTACACGCAACAAAGAAGAGTTTAAAAGGGACCTTCTTGATCGGATCCAGGAGAATACTGAAGGATGGGAGAACGACAAAGATAGAGAATCAGGTATAATTTATGATTATAAATGCATTGAAGCTTTTATGGATACTGATAAATTTCGTAATATGAGTGCTACATATGGTCTTGATTCCCAAGTTGTTGCAAATCTTTACAAAGCTTTTGCCTCTCATTATGAATTGCCTAAGAAGAATTTTGATAAGTATCATGAACCGTATAAAGATAAAATTGATTCATCTGTAAACAAATGTGTAGTGATTGAAACTGTTGATCATGTTATTCCTGAAGCTTATATTGAAAAAACTCCTTTCCCTGCTAAAATGAAAGAGTATTCTGTTATATCTAGTGTGGTTAATAAAAGTGAAAAGAAACCTATAGAACCCGAAGAACAAATTAAGGTTGAACCTGCTGTTGCAATAGTTAAAGATCTTGTGACTGAAAATGTGGAGGATGGTCATATTATTTTCTGTGAAGATGCTTCTAATATTGTTTCACATCCTAATAAACCCAAACAAGTTAGTGTTCCTATGTTATCTGTTAGAATTGGTGATCATTGCTATTATGGTTTATGTGATATTGGTGCAAGTGTTAGTGCTATTCCTTATGAGCTTTACACGGAGATTATGCACGAAATTGATTCTTGTGAACTTGAAGATATTGATGTGGTTATTCAGCTGGCTAATAGAGAAACTATTTCTCCAATTGGTATTGTTCGAGATGTGGAAGTTCTATGTGGTAAGATTAAATATCCTGCTGACTTTTTGGTACTTGGTTCTGCTGCTAGTGATTATTGTCCTATCATTTTTGGTAGACCTTTTCTAAATACTTGTGGAGCTATTATAGATTGCAAGAAAGAGAAAATTTTGACTAAATTTGCTGGTGAATCTTATGAGTTTAACTTCTCTAAATTTACCAAAACTCCTTATAAAGTTGATTTGCCTAGTGATGATTTTAAAATGGAGCAGTGTGCATCTATTGTTCTTGTTCCTAATAATCCTTTGCAGCAACATTTGGAGAATAGCGAGAGTGAAGTTTTTAAGAAAGAAAGAGATGAGCTTGAGGAAATTTTTCTTCGCCAACCTATTCTCAAGCATGATTTACCGGTGGAAGATTTGGGTACAACACCGCCACCAAAGGAAGATCCTGTTTTTGATTTAAAGCCTTTACCCGATAATCTTAAATATGCTCATATTGATGATAAGAAAATATATCCTGTTATTATTAGTTCTAAGCTTTTAGAGATTGAGGAAGAAAGGTTATTGGAAATATTGAAGAAACACCGAGGAGCTATTGGCTACACTCTTGATGATTTGAAGGGGATTTCCTTCTATTTGCCAACATGCTATCAATATGGAAGACGATGCAAAGCCTGTTGTTGAACATCAACGTCGTCTAATTCCGAAGATGAAGGAGGTGGTAAGGAATGAGGTATTAAAACTTCTTGAAGCAGGTATTATATATCCTATTGCTGATAGTAGATGGGTTAGTCCTGTGCATTGTGTTCCTAAGAAAGGAGGAATGACTGTTGTGCCTAATGATAATGATGAGCTCATCCCTCAAAGAGTAGTTGTAGGGTATAGAATGTGCATTGATTTTCGAAAAGTTAATAAAGTTACTAAGAAAGATCATTACCCTTTACCATTTATTGATCAAATGCTAGAAAGGTTGTCTAAAAATACTCACTTTTGCTTTCTTGATGGTTATTCTGGGTTTTCACAAATTGTTGTTAAAGCTAAAGATCAAGAGAAAACCACGTTCACTTGTCCTTATGGAACTTATGCTTATAGGCGTATGCCTTTTGGTTTATGTAATGCTCCTGCTACTTTTCAAAGATGCATGTCTGCTATTTTTCATGGCTTTTGCAAGAGTATTGTAGAGGTGTTCATGGATGATTTTCCTGTCTATGGGAATTCTTTTGATAATTGCTTGCGAAACCTCGATAAAGTTTTGCAGAGATGTGAAGAAACTAACCTTGTTCTTAATTGAGAGAAATGCCACTTTATGGTTAATGAAGGAATTGTATTGGGACATAAAATTTCCGAGAAAGGTATTGAAGTTGATAGAGCTAAAGTTGAAGCAATTGAGAAGATGCCCTATCCGAGGGATGTTAAAGGTATTCGTAGTGTTCTTGGTCATGCTGGGTTTTATAGGAGATTTATTAAAGATTTCTCCAAGATTTCAAAGCCTCTTACTAATCTTCTTCAAAAAGATGTACCTTTTGTTTTTGATGATGATTGTAAGGAAGCTTTTGAAACTCTAAAGAAAGCCTTAACAACTGCTCCTGTAGTTGAACCTCCTGATTGGAATTTGCCTTTTGAAATTATGTGTGATGCTAGTGATTTTGCTGTAGGCGGTCCTTGGACAGAGTAGATAAAAAATTAAATGTTATTCATTATGCTAGTAAGACTCTTGATGCTGCTCAAAGAAATTATGCTACAACTGAAAAGGAATTGTTAGCTGTAATCTTTGCTTGTGACAAGTTTAGACCCTATATTGTTGATTCAAAAGTCACGATTCATACTGATCATGCTGCAATTAGATACCTTATGACAAAGAAAGATGCTAAGCCAAGGCTTATTAGATGGGTACTTCTTTTGCAAGAATTTGATCTACATATTATAGATAGGAAAGGTGCTGATAATCCTGTTGCTGATAATTTGTCTAGATTGGAAAATATTACTTATGATCCTGTTCCTGTTAATGATAGTTTTCCAAATGAACAATTGGTTGTAATAAAGGTGAGCTCGCGAGAGAGCCCTTGGTATGCTGATTATGCTAACTTTATTGTTTCGAAGTATTTGCCTCCAACCTTTTCAGCTCAGCAAAGGAGGAAATTCTTTTATGACTTGAGGCATTATTTTTGGGATGACCCACACTTATATAAAGAAGGAGTAGATGGTATTATGCGAAGATGTGTTCCTGAATATGAACAACAGGAGATATTGAGTAAATGTCATGGTAGTGTTTATGGAGGACATCACGCTGGAGATAGAACCGCGCAAAAGGTTCTACAATCAGGTTTTTATTGGCCAACACTTTTCAAAGATGCAAGGAAGTTTATCTTATCTTGTGATGAATGTCAAAGAGTTGGTAATATCTCTAGCCGCAATGAAATGCCTATGAATTGTACTCTTGTTATTGAACCATTCGATTGTTGGGGATTCGACTTCATGGGTCCCTTCCCTTCTTCAGAAGGTAACACTCATATACTTGTTGCTGTTGATTATGTTACTAAATGGGTAGAAGCTATACCCACAAAAAGTGGATGGTGAGACCTCTTTAAAAATGCTTTTAGATATTATTTTTCCTAGATTTGGAGTACCTAGATATATTATGACTGATGGAGGTTCTCATTTTATTCATGGAGGTTTTAGAAAAACTCTTGCTAAGTATGGTATTAATCATAGAATTGCTTCCGCTTATCACCCTCAAACTAGTGGTCAAGTAGAATGATCAAATAGAGAGATTAAATCTATTTTGGGAAAGACTGTTAATAAATCTAGAAAGAATTGGGCTAGCAAATTGAAGGAAGCACTATGGGCTTATAGAACTGCTTATAAAAATCCCATGGGTATGTCACCGTATAAAATGGTTTATGGAAAAGCTTGTCATTTACCTTTAGAGCTAGAGCACAAAGCTTATTGGGCTGTTAGAGAACTAAATAAAGATCTTAAACTAGCCGGTAATAAGAGGTTGCTGCAATTAAGTTCTCTAGATGAATGGAGAAGTGAAGCTTATGAAAATGCTAAACTCTTTAAAGAAAAAGTTAAGAAATGGCACGATAGAAGGATCATCAAAAGAGAGTTTAATATTGGGGATAAAGTCCTATTGTATCGGTCTCGTCTCAGATTCTTTGCAGGGAAATTACTCTCAAAATGGGAAGGACCATATGTTGTTGAGGAGGTGTATCGTTCAGGAGCAATAAAAATTAGCTCTCTCCAAGGCAATGCTACACAAGTGGTGAATGGACAAAGACTCAAGCATTATATCTCGGGTGATTCTTATAATGTTGATGTTGATATTATTCAAGTGGAAACACCGGAGGCTTTCATCAAAGGACAAATCGATAGTCCACCAGAACTCGACTTTGAATAGGTAACAGTACAGGTAATAAAAAGTCCGCGTTTAGCTTTCCGAACAATATTTGTTTTTGGAAAATATGAAAATTACGGATCGAAACGGAGTGGAAGAGACGCGCGAGGGCCCGTCACCATAGGCCGGCGCGGCCCCACCCCGGCCGCGCCGCCCTATGGGGACAGCCCTCGGCGTCCCTTCTCCACTCGCGGCCTGGAACCTTCCTTTTGTCGTAAAAATATTTGCTATATAATCCCCCGGACCCCTGGAGGTCCGTATATCGTTTTCTCGACGTGTTTTGTTTCGAGCTGTTTTCTGCCAGGATCCGTTTTGATCTAGAAGCCCTATGGTCTCCAACAACAAAGACAAGGAGCCTTGGAAGGAAGAGATGGATGAAAGTATCAATTAGGAGAAGAAGAAGATAGCATCAGCAAAAGGAGAGTGGGAAACTATGGAGAGTAAGCCAATCTTGGTGGGATCGGTTAACACTGGGCGTTCTTTTTCTTATAACTTGCAGGGACTTCTTTCGCCTGCTCTGGACCTCGACTCTTTCCCTTGTGTGGAGGAAGCAATACGGGTTGCCGATGAGTTTTGTGATCAATATCGTGCTCTAAGAAGGGAAGTGGAGATACTTCAGAGGAGAACCAGCGACTTCGCAGTCTGGAATATTACTCAATTCCCAGCACAAGGCCGTCACCGCCACATTCAGATAACAATGAGTCTCTTCAAGTTTTGGTGCAGAATTGCAAAACTGAGAAGCTGAAGCTGAAGGAGATCCTTAAGAAACGCAAGAAGAATCCATCACCATCACCATCGAAGGAGTAATTCATCATCGGTATTGGCATCCCCTTGGTTTGTTCCAAGCTTGGGGGAGTGCCGCGGTATCACATCATCACTACCTTTATCTTTTACTATCAAGTAGTGTCATATCATGAGTAGGGAAGTTATCATATGGAATAGTATGCAATGTGGAAGTATCTCTCTAGGTTGGTTATCTATGTATCCGTTGGTGTGAGTTATCGTTATGGAATATTAATGAGAAGTCTTATCATTTACTTTTTGCACACCTTATTTTAGTTTGCAATCTCCATTATATGATTACTCTTGACATGAGTATTGATATCACTTTGGGAGCATCAAGTAAATCTATTTGGTTTTGGCAAACTTAGCATTGGTCAATAGCAACAACACCCCGATGTTTAAATAGAAGAGAGAAATACACTTAGATATATTACTCTATTATCTCTATGCTTAGTATTCTGAAGTTAAAATTGCTTGTGCTTATGAGAAAGATGCATGATTGTTTCTATCATATGTATATTTGTTTGTTTCCTTCAACCTTTATGCTTGCTATCAAACCTTGCTAGCCAAAGACCCGTATTGAGAGGGAATGCTTCTCATACATCCATAACCTTAGACCAAACACTACAAGAAAAGTTCTGATAGACAACGTCTCAAAATCGTCCGCTAAGGGGTATTTTTCGTCGCCTATGGGCCTAACCCGACGATATGGGTTCCGTTGTGGAAACTGCGTCAGCAAAGTCCAACGACGATTTTTCGGTCCGTCTGGGCGCCCTTCCGCCACGGAAAATCGGACCGTTGCGAAGTGCGGAGCCCGTTGACCGCCGACGTCATGCAACCGACACGTGGCGACGCCGTTAATCGCCGTTAACGGCGTTAACCGGCTGAAACCCCGTGGTAGATGGTAGGCCCACACGAGGCCTGCCACGTCTTAAGCGGGCCGGGCCAGATGACATAGTTTGACCGGTCAACTATATAGCGGGCTGGTCCATTAGTTACGTGGGCCGGCCTAACCTCTAAGGTTGAGGTCAAAACTTAAATGGGCCGGCCCATTTAACATGTGGGATCCACCTTACAGAACGGGCCGGCCCAAGAAGCAAGTGGACCGGCCAAAAACACAGGTGGGTCCCACTTTCCCGTTAAAAGGCCGGCCCATTTAGTGTGTGGGGTCCACCGTATAGCAAATGGGCCGGCCCAACAAGCTAGTGGGCCGGCCAAAAACAGTGGGTCCCACTTTCCAGCTAAAGGTCGGCCCATTTCGTTTGTGGGGTCCACCATACAACAAGGGCCGCCCAACAAAATAGTGGGTCGGCCAAAAACACGGGACCCATCTTCCGTTAAAGGGCCGGCCCATTTAGTATGTGGGGCCCACCATATAGCAAGTGGGCCCCAACAAGATAGCGGTCGGCCAAAAAACACAGTGGGTCCCACTTTCCCGTTAAAGGCCGCCCAATTAGTATGTGGGGTCCACCATATAGCAGGGCCAGCCCAACAAGATAGGGCGGGCCAAAACACAGTGGGTCCCACTTTCCTCTTAAAGGGCCGGCCCATTTACCATGTGGGACCACCATATAGCAAGTGGGCCGCCCAACAAGATAGTGGGTCGGGCCAAAACACAAGTGGGTCCCACTTTCCTCTTAAAGGGCCGGCCCATTTATTATGTGGGGTCCAAAAAGCAAATGGCTGGCCCAACTAATTAGTGGGCCGGGCAGTTGGGGGGTCCACCTTAAAGCAAGTGGGCCCCAATTAGTGTGGGGTCCACGTAAATCAAATGGGGCCCAAGAAGTAAGTGGGCCAGCCCGTTTAGTTGTTGTTATATGCCGGCATAATATGCGCTTTAGGATTTTGCAAGCACATATGTGATTTCGCTTAATTGGGCCGTTTAAGGGATGGGAATTCGTGATTTTGATATGAGAATATTTACGCAGCATTGATTTCTGTCGGATAGCCTCACTTACCACAAGCACCAAAGAAAAATGCGCGAAAGAACTATAAAAACTAACTAAATATTACATCAGCTGCAAGGCATTGAAAAAAATATTACAGAACCCAGAGAAATTGAATGGTAATTAAACCTAGCAATACAATGAAGCGATCCGGCAATCTTTTAAGTTGTCCATGCAGCACCTATATCTGAAACAAAGACATTACAAGTTAAGACAACAACAATGGAAAGGCAAAGACACTACAATATTGTTTGGCAAAGAATTTGGAACTCATCATTTCGTCGTTATAACAAGATCATTGTAATGCGCACAATAAGCAAACAAAGAGTGCATGCCGCATACCAACAGCCAATATAACAGAGCATGT
Source organism: Lolium multiflorum (assembly GCA_030979885.1). Lineage (NCBI taxonomy): Eukaryota > Viridiplantae > Streptophyta > Magnoliopsida > Poales > Poaceae > Lolium > Lolium multiflorum. The sequence continues at coordinate 50,738 of JAUUTY010000547.1, read as the reverse complement.
TAGAATGAAACAGCAGACTTACTACTGTCGAGTCCCATGCAAACCAACATGTTCAGGGAGTACAAAATTGGCATGAACAACATAGTAGCAAGCTATAAATTTTGTAACAACGACTGAGCAAGATGAAGTTATGATGGCTACATCTACAGAGCAGGGAATGTAAACCAAAAATAGAAGTTACGATGGCAAAAGCTAAAGAGGAGGGAATGTGAACCAACATGTGCCAAGTGCAATTACTTCACTTTGGCCGTGAACTAAATAATACTCCTGAACTTATAGTGAAGGGGATGCAAATCAAGATGTTTCGGGATATAAACTTGTAATGAGCAACACATGGAGGATAGTTAATGCCGGAGCTTAGGATGGACCAGATACAGAATATAGTGGGATCACCTGTGAACTTGTATAAGAGGGAATGCAAACCAATATGTTCAGCTTTCCATATGTGAGCGTCATGCCAAGTCAGAGAAACAAGTCAATAATGCAGCTTTTGAAGAACATGATGGCACGCAAAATTATTATCTAGTAGTATGACAAGTTTATTTGTACTACAGGCTAGATAGCAGAGTGATAGCATGCCAAACTAAGTCCTTACTTTGTTAGCTTACAATGAACTAGATACAAAACAATGGCATCACCTGTAGGGAATGCAAGCCAACATGTTCATGGAGTAAAAAATTGGCACAAACAACATAGTAGCAGCCATAATTTTTGTAACAACGACCGAGCAAGATAAAGTTATGATGGCTAGATCTAAGAGCAGGGAATGTAAACCAAATATAGAAGTTACGATGCCAAAAGCTATAGAGCAGGGAATGCGAACCAACATGTGCAATTACTTAAAATTGGCCATGAACTAAATAATAGCAGGATGTTACTATAATACCTACTATAATTTTTGTAACAACGACTGAGCAAGATAGAAGTTATGATGGCTACATCTACAGAGCAGGGAAACCAAAATGTTCAATCGCTTAAAGTTAGCAATGAAGTAGAAAATAGCAACGTGTTACGGTCATAGCTAGAATGAACTAAAAGAGCTCAGCAAAACAAGCATCTGAACCCAGAACATGGCGCTAAAACAAGGGACTTACATTAGGAGAAGCACTCTGTGGGAGTCACAGCAGATCTTCCTGGGGTTGATAGATCCGGTGATGAAGTACGCTACATGTGCTACTTGGGGTTGGAGAGACGGCCATTACACTTCATGGTTACTCATCTCATCTGCAAAAACGTAACGGCGCGTCGTTAGCACAAACAGGTTCCCCAAGATTAAACAAGAACTTGCAGCAAGCAATAGAAAAGCGACGAGAAGAGTTTAGATCATGCACTGCGCCGGTGAATCCGGTTCATGCACAGCGGTGTCGGTGAGCAAGATCCGATGTGGACGACGGATCCGGCGAAGCGGCTCCGGCGGGTGGACGATACCGCAGCTGAAGCGACTGCGGTAGACTCGCTGGATGAGCATATGGTTTCGAGGTTCGGGGATGATCCGGTCCGGTTGATGACGGCGTGAAGCGGCTCCGGCAGCCGGATGACGAGGATCGCGAGGGCTCGGGTAGGCCAGGAAGTCCGGCGGGGATGTTCCGTGCGGTGGTCGTGGAGGTGGTAGAGAGAGGGACTTGAGAAGTTCCGTGGGTGGTCTCAGATGAGAGACTAAAGGAAATGTATTTTTTGGGAGGGTTTCCAGGGGGAGGTGGTGATCGAAAAATGACGGCAAACCCCTCACCAACCGACTTTGCTGTCATCTCCACAGGGGTAGAATGGGAATTTGGAAGCGTGTGAAATTTTTGTATTTTGTGGGCGGGAAGTTTTGCCGCTATGAGATTTTGAATTTCGCTAAGGTACAAGTATAATGATAAAAAATTGTGAGACCGTACTAGTACCTCTGTTCAAGGCCGACAAAATCAAATCATCATCAAGTTGAACATCGGTTACTACCATGATCATCATCGGACACAGATCTGGTGACATGCACCTGAAATTGGTGCATTCGTTGCAAAGTATAATGCTAAAAAAATTAGTGACCGTACTAGTACTGTTCAAGCCCGAGTGCAACATCAAATCATCATCACGTGGAAAATTTGTTACCATGATCATGATCTATCTCTAAATTTGGCGCATCCGCTAAATCTGCAAAGTATAATGATAAAGAAATTGTGAGACAGTAGTAGTACTTCTGTTCATGGTCGAGTGCAACATCAAATCATCATCACGTTTAAAATTTGTTACCATGATCATGATCTACCTCTGAAAATGGGCGCATCCGCTAAAACTTGCAAATTATAATGATACAAAATTGTGATACCGTACTAGGACTTATGTTCAAGGTCGAGTGCAACATCAAATCATCATTACATTGAAAAGTGTGTTACCATGATCATGATCTATCTCTGAATTTGGCGCATCCGCTAAATCTCGCAAAGTATAATGATAAAGAATTTGTGAGACAATAGTAGTACTTCTTCAAGCCCGAGTGCAACATCAAATCATCATCACGTTGAAAATTTGTTACCATGATCATGATCTATCTCTGAATTTGGCGCATCCGCGCTAAATGTTGCAAAGTATAATGATTAAAAAATTGTGAGACCGTACTAGTACCTATGTTCAAGGTCGAGTGCAACATCAAATCATCATCACGTTGACAATTTCTGTTACCATGATCCTCTATTTGGGGATGCTGCTCCCACACCACACCAGCGGCCCCAAACGGCAGCCATTTTAAAATTAAAATTGACATTTAAAAACCCAAAATCATACGAAATTTATACCAAAGTAGCTCGACTTTAAACATAACTAAACTTAAACTTAATCCTGGTCAACGGGCCGTCGGTTGGGCGCTCGACGGCACTGCCTCGTCGTTGTTCTTAGCCATTGCCGCCTGCTTTCGTGCCCGCTTCTCCTTCGTTGCTTCGCGCATCTGGCGGTGGAGCATGGCGGCGGCGCTGTCCCCGCGCTTCCAGCCTTTCCCGAGAAGCTTCGATCTCGGCGCGCCTCGCTGCTGGCGAGCGAACTCGTCCTGGTGGCGATGAGCGTTGAGCTCTCGCGAGCTGTCGCTCCGCTCCTGAGGCGGCGTCCCGCCTCCTCCGTGACCGTCGCGGGCGAGATCTCGAGGACGTGCTCGAGGTTCGCGTCGTTGACGAACTCGCGCTCCTCCTCCCTCAACCGCTGGTATCGTTGTGCGTTCAGCGACGCGAGGATCGCCGCCTGCTCCGGGTCGGGGCCTGCGGCGGCTCGCCCGACCGCGCCGACTCCTCGATCCGCCGCCCTCCGCTTCGCTACGTAGACATCGTGCCAGGACTCGAACCGTGGGTCCTCGTCCTCGTCGGAGCTGTGCTCGCGGCCGCAGCTCCGCTCCGGCCTCCCGCCGCGCTGCCGTGGTGGTGGAGGCAGCGCGGCCGTTTAGGCCAAGCATCGAGTAGGTGGTCTTCAGACGGCGCGGCATCTTGATGTGGAGAGTAGAGAATGGAGCGGCGGTGGTGGACGGCGTACGTCCTATATATCTAGCGGTGGCAACCGCCACATTTACGGCGACGGACGCCGCGGCGGCCGCTGCCTCGGTTTCCGCGCGGGAGGCCATTTAAACGCCGACGACCAACCTTCCCGCGTCGTGGCCGCCGATGCGAACCGTCGCGTCCTCTCGGGGATGCCGAGATTCTACGCTCGAAATGGCCGCCGTTTGGAGCGCACCTGCGAGCCATAAAACGACGCCGGCCCCAAATCGCTTATCAGGGGCCGTGGAGATGCTCGAATTTGGGGCAACCGCTAAATCTTGCATAGTATAATGATAAAAAAATTGTGAGACCATACTAGTAGTTCTGTTTAAGGCCGAGTGCAAGATAAAATAATCATTACATTGAAAATTTGTTACAATGATTGCAAACTATAGCAATAACAGGAAAAAATGCTCAAGGATTACAATAAACAAAAATTCTCAAATACAACAAGTCGAAATAACTCAAATGATACAAGCCATACAAATGGCATCATCGGCAAAACTGCATTTCTGTTAGGTAGAATTCATCGGAGTGCAAGTAACAGCTGGCTTTCCATTAGATCTGCAGAGTAGATTATTAAGGATCTGCTCAATCCAAGCTTGCCTATTTTTCAATTCATGTATCTCATTGACTGTTATGATGATATTTGAATCTATTTCATCTCTTTGCTGCTGAATTATATCAAGTGATTCGTGTGCAAAGGCAGCGATTGTTTGCGCTGGAATGGCTGGGACAGTAGCTATCATCTGACAATCAGATGAATTGGCATTGTCACGGCTGTGCTGTGGAAAGACCTGGACACTTGATGTACATGCCCTGCCATCTGCCTTCCTTGCTCTATTCAGGGGCTGAAAACAAGACAGTGCAAGTTACAGAACCATACAATTTGAGAAAACAACCATACTATTAGTTGTCACAGATTTTTGCAAAGCATCAAAACAGATGGCAGATTTTCACAAAGCACAAGGCATAATATAACAAAGCAAGCTATCAACCCCAATGCAACAGGCAGAGCAACCGGATGGCAAATATGAACAAAATAAATCAAGTAACTAGACAGTCTGTGCCTAATAAAATAAGCCAGGAAACTGCATAACAGCTGTCTATTAAAATTGACACTTGGAAGGGGTGCTTCAGATCCCTTAAGTTCCACAAAAGTGGTAGCCAGACATTCCCTAAATTTCATTATTTTAATCATCAGCCAGCCATGGGAATGCCTCAGATAAAAGAGAAATATATCCATTTGGTGCCAAATATAAACGAGCAGGACCAATTAAGACAGATTAGACAGCAACCATTCTGGGATTCATATAAACTGACATATTATTTCAATGTTTAACCCATGAGCGCAATATAAGGGAAGGAGAAACAAACAAATGAACCATTTTGTGCCTAAAAATAAAAGATGGGTCAGCCAAAAAGTAACAACAAATCTTATTTATGATACCTACTGAAGGTGGATTTCCTACTACAGAAGGTGGCATTGGATTAATCAACAGTGAAATCCAAAAAGTCTTACAAAAAACAAATATGCTCATTATATCCCACAACAAGCATGCCAGATAGTCGCAAGGTTTATATGTTTTAATCATCAGTCAACTCAATGAATCAAGGACTAATAACCAATTGAATCATCATCTGACTCATATTCACCAAGCAAAACATTCTTATCATTATGGAAGAAATCCAGAAGACATAACAGTATGAGGAAGTGCATGAGCAATCAAACATTATGTGGCTAGAATAAAATGCCAGATCATTTAAGTTAAGCAGAACAATTAAATTGGTTTAATCACGATCAAACAAAAAAGATTAGACAGGCAATAGAACAAGTTTGAGAAGCAGGAAAATGAACGAAGACGTGCAGTCATACAAATAGCATGATTTATTTCAAACCAGTTATCCTATCTATATGGAGAGTAAATGTTAAACACAAACTGGTTCCAGCACGATAAGCATATCAATACAAAAATGAAAGGTACTTACTGGATTATAGGGGTGATTCACTCCACGATTTGCTGTGTTCCATGTGATAGTGCAACATGAAATTACAGCAAAGAGTTAGGGTTGCAGCTCTTGAAGAAAAAAACAATGAAGAATTTAAATGTACCAGAGCAATGAGTTCACACATGTACTACAGGATGGCAAAAGGATAGCAGAAAGGAAATAGTAATTGGCATTTACCGTCATTGTTTACAACAAAACAGATGGAAATTATAATGTAAAACCTTGTGAACACAAAAGCACAGAATGGCGGAATATAAAACAACATTTTGCAACGAACAAAACAGACGGCGGCTATGGTCCCAGCACACAACCTGTCACCTGAGAATAAGAAAAGCAAACAAACATGTAGGTTTCCTAACAAAAATAGATGAATTACATAGCATGCAATTACTGTTCTAACATTAGGACGAACTAGATGGATACTATAGGGGTGTTTCTTGAGAGTTTATAGAGCAGGGAACGCTTTGCTAGTCTTAGTATGAACAAGACAAAATTAATACTATTTTTTGCAACACACAGTACAATCATAGACGCTCACACGTACATACATACACTCATCACTCAGGCACACACACTACCCCTTCAAGCACCTTCAGGAAACTGCATCCAAGAAACTGTTCCGACGGGTATTGAGATTGACGAAGTCACCACTAGCACCACAATGTCATCGGGAACGCCGCGTCCCACAGAAGAATATTCCTCCATTTTTGAGACACCAAAGCGTTAAATCTGAGCCACGCCTCCTAACCATCCAACCACAGGTTGGTTCTCAGTGATTTGGTACTTGACATGTACTACATGATATCTAAAATGAAGTCGGTGTCAGGCTAACAAGCAAGGTGCGGCGTCGTTGCTTGACGTGAGTCGGTGTGATGCCATCACAAGATGAAGTGCATGGTCCATGTGATCTGGATTAGGGGATACTAGCATAATACCCGTGTGTTGCAACGGGTTAATAACGAAAGATGGCTCCCTCCAAATATAGAATAAATGGAATATAATCGCAATGTCTATGTCCAGGATGTGTGGCCACATGGTCCTCATTTTTCTTTAGAATCTGTGTACGTCAGTATCATACAATGTGCTTATTTTTTGTCATCACTGAGACAACTCTGATGCTCGATCGACCGATCCGAGTTGATCAATCGACCGATCTAATTAACATGTTTGAACAGACGATCGAATAATTCATAGTATTTATTGAATGATACTCCCTCCGTGCCAAAAATAAGGCGTCTAAGGATTAGTTAAAAGTCAATGTTTTTAAAGTTTGACCAAGTTTACACACAAAAAATATAAATATTTACAATACTAAATCATTATCAATAGAGTCACCCTAAAGTATAATTTCTTAATATGTCAATTTGATATTGAAAATGTAAATATTTTTTAAAATATTTGGTCAAAGTTCGTAAGGTTTGACTTTTGAGTTTTGACCAATCCTTAGACGCCTTACATTTTGGGACGGAGAGAGTATATCGTAAAAGGTGCCCATTTTACACCATCTTTTTTAACAAAACACGGTACAATATAAATGCTCACTAAATGCATACTCGCTCCTACGAACGCACAAATGCACATGCAATCTCTATGAACACCTTCAAGATACTTTGTCTGAGAAACTGATTTGTCGAGAACACACATGTGGCCCCAACTGAACATTTCTCTTTATTAATGAAACACCCACGCATGAAACATGTTTTTTTAGGGAGAATGTCACTGCGCTCCAAAACATGTGGTTGATTCTTGTGACTAACCTCTTAAAAGCTGCAGGGTATGAAAGCTTTGTTTTTTTTTAAGGATTTTTAGTTGCATAAGTGTTGAGATTTGTATGTCCTACGAATTTTAAAGGGAAAATGCATGCACGTGCAAAAATTAGGAAAAGAAACCTAGAGTCATATAGATTGTCACTGTATGTTTGCGAATGAAAGAAAAGTTAGAAAATTTAAAGTAGCACGGCAAGAGGAGCCTAATCAATGGGTCTCTTTTGGCCTTTTTCTTTTTTGCCGATTGTGTCGATCTAACCGGGATTGCCGAACACGCGTTGATGAACTACGGCAGAGGAGAAAGGACGGATCACCTGCCGATCTTTTACAGAACTATGCCAAAAGGATATAAAGATTGACCGGTACAAAAACCATCTCCATCAATCTACGCTCGTTAAGGAGAGGGTTCCTTAGAGAATTAAAAGGGGAGCGAACAAAAAAGATGTGTGGCTGGACCGATCTATGCTTGTCTTACCGATTAGAATTAGGAAAGGGATGCTGATTTTGCTACCTAGTGCTACGGATTGGATTTTGGTCGTGACCTAACTAATCCTGATAAGAACTCCTCATGGAGCCGGTCACGCTGACCTTACTTTTTATGTTCGGGGTGAGTTGTATACACGTTTGACGTACCATCACCAACCACCGCGGCCTATTTTAAATTTAATAGTAAAGATATTTACATGACAAGATTATTGGGGGATTGTTAAGTAATCTTATCAATGTGGTGTAGTAGGCTAGTAATGAAGTATCCAAGGTATGTAGAGAGAACTGTAGAATGGGGAATGTTCTAGAGTAAGATATTTACGAGTAGTATGAAATATCTAGAGTTTGTAGAGTATTCTAGAAGTATGGTATAGGGTTTGGATTCTGGCACATGGCAACAATCTATAGGGTCATGTACAAAAATTTAAATAGAGTATCACCCGTCCCATGTAAGTAAGCTTTGTACCACTGAGATATCCAATAAAGCTTCCTAGTAGTAGTAGCCCTGTGTGTAAGTGTATGTGAGGCACAAGCTTCCTAGTATTATAAGCCCTGTGTGTGAAGCACATCAAGACAGAGAGCTCGAGGAGTGGCATGGGCAAATGCGCAGGATCCTGCCATCTGCCACGCGCATTGAGAGCGGGCGGAGCTGGATCTATGGGACACATTCTAGTTGACCAAGACATGCTTGAACCTTCTATGGTAACAGACCAAAACGTGTAGGGGGAGGGGGTCTGGTTACCTCGACGGCGGCTTCGTGTAGTCATACTCGGCATCCTTGCGGGTCACGTCGACGACGGCGGGGGTGCTGCGGTTGCGGTGGGCGTCGGCGGCGAGGAAGCAGATCTGGGGCGGTCGATGATGGGTTCGGGGAAGCAGATCTGAAACGAGGGAGTCGGTGCGCATCCGGTGCAGCACGCGGTTGGTGAAGCGGATCAGGCACGCAGACGAGGGAGTCGGTGAACTCAGATAGTGCAGTGCACGGCGGCGTTGGTGAAGCGGATCTGGTGCTGCGGATGAAGCAAGTGAAGCATCCGATGCAGTACACGACGGCGTTGGTGAAGCGGATCTGGTGCATGACGAGGGAGTCGGTGGCCTCAGGTAGGTGAGGTGGTATGCCGGCTAAGTACGGCTGGGATATTCCGGTGCGGTGGTCCGGCAGGTGAGAGATGATGGGCCCGGAGTATTGCGACAGATTTTTTGCGGAAATGGGGAAGACGAATGGAAGGCGGTAGACTATATATATCAGAGGGGGGTGTAAATTACGAACGAGACCCCAACCAACGCCGGCTTCACTTGTCTGCCTTTGCGTCATTGCTAATAGGGTCGAAAGGGAATCCGAAATATGTGTATGGAGGCGGGAGTTTTGGCGCTCAACTCGTATTTTGAATCTCCCTGGTGTATAAGCAGTACAGTATACTAGATATTGAATCATAGACCAGGGAAGACAAGTACAGTAGTACAAAAATACTGTAATGTCTACATTGCATGATGCTGATCTACCTTGCGTTAGTGTTTGTACTTTGTAGTGGTAGCTAAGTGGTGCAAAGAAGACATATTTGTAATTTCTACAACTTAGATATGTCTTTATACATCCGTATTAGACAAAACTAAGACACCTCCTTTTAGACGAAGGTAATATTAATTTTGAATCTCTTTGTACTAATGTTGATGATTTTTAATAGATCTTCAGAGTTTCGTAGAAAAAAACTAGGCTCCTCTCGAGAAACAAATAAGCATACAATTAATTAAGTACGTGGGCGGTTATTATTATTTTAACAGGGAAACTGCATTCGTGCCCTATGGCCCGTCATCTTCAAAACCGTCCAAATGCATGCATCTAGCGACGGGCGGTTTCCAGGCCCTGGCGTGGCGGTTAACATTCGTCTTCCTCATTTCGTCTTCTCCCTGACACTCTCGCCTGTGCCCCTCTCTCGCTACCCTCCATGGAAGCGTTCTACCAAGGACACACTTTCCTCGCTCATGGAACAACCACCATTACGGCGAACTATACCAATATGGCGTCTAAGGTGGAGGAACACATCAACAAAATCGAGTTGATACTGGAGAAAGAAGACTCGTACAAAATTGTTGGCCTAGACGTAGAGTACACCTATGGGCCTGAACAGAAGGCTGCCCTCATACAGTTGTGCATGGGCACAGACTGCCTCCTGTACCAGATTTCCTCGGCCGACCAGCCCTGCCCCAAACTCGCTGACTTTCTTGGCAGGCCTGACATAACATTTGCAGGTGTTGACATCGGCAACGACATTACCAGGCTTGGGCGTTGCAACCTCTCAGTGGCGAACTTCGTGGACATCCAGAAAAGGTGGAAGCCTGCCGATTCCACTAGTAACAATAAGGATTCGTTGGCTGACTATGCTGCGGCCATTATAGACAGCCAGTACAAATCTATCATGAAAAAACTTACGAAAGAGGAACACAAGCTGTGGAAGCAGGTGCCCTTGTCCATGAAGCATATCCTGTATGCAAGCATCGACGCATACGCAACATATGAGGTATACAGGCGAATAGTGAACTTTGAGAAGGGTCAACAAAAATTGGCGGAATTCCAGGAGCGGGAGAAGAAGAAGAAGAAGAAGAAGAAGAAGAAGAAGAAGAAGAAGAAGAGCAACATGGTACAGGCTGTGGAAGCTGAAGAGGAAGACCACTGAAAAGGATAGCCTAGTGTTAAAAGTAGTACAGGACTAGTATGTATACGATCGTGTGTGTATGCACCCAGTGATAAGTAGTACAGTATATTTTATCTTGCAAGTAGTTTTAAAAGTAGTACAGTACTACTGTAGTATGTACGATCGTGTGTGTATGCTCCCAGTGTCATGAGTACATAACTGATGATAATAATACTAATATGTATGGTAGATCTTTTTTTTATCTTGCATACTCCCTACGATCCATAATAAGTGTGCCGTTTCACTCTAACAGCATCCACTGTGTTGTCCACAACAGCTATCCTCGTCCACAAGCAATAAGTGTAGTCCATGCCCATATATAGAGTGGACACGTACAAGCTTTTGGTTGCCCATAAGTAAATAGTAATTATTTTACTCTGTGCTCTGTCTTGCATGTGTGTACTTCTAACAAATATGTGCGTCCCAGCGTGTGCCAAAGTTAACCTTATACTGAGTATATTGTACTATAGTATTACTCCCTCCGATCCACATTACTTGATGCTAAAATGGAAGTATCTATAGTTACAATATGTCTAGATACATCTACATTAGAGTCATCTAAACCATGATTAAGCCGAACCTCTGCCCCAAGACATGACATCTCTTCTACGTAGTAGAATGCTCTCCGTCCATAATAAAATATAATCAATGGATGGGACTGGATACCTTTGTTGGGAAGGTATCGTCACCTGCCGAGTAGGGTGTATGTAGGCATCCTATCACGATCCAGTAGTAATATCCATCTCCCAGTGACCCAGTCTATGTATGTGTCTTGTCTTGTCGATCCATGGACATGGCACCTACGAGGTACTCCACTGCTGATGATTTTGTAGAGTACGTATATTTATATGAGCACGATGCTTTGTACAAAGTTGTCCCGGTCACCTCAAGGTTGCATTAGCAGGACGAAAAACAGTTAGTCCCTTTCTATATAAGGAGTACTTATTTTGAGGATTAATTGTTCTCCTTCTCGATGCGAATGTAGAAACGCAGCAGCTTGGAAGGTCCACCAAGCACCTGCAGCGGCGGTACCGAGAGGAACGACGTGAGTTCATCAAACGCGACGTCGCCCGGCAAGGCGCAGCTCGACGCCTCCAATGACACATTCACGGTGTCCGCCCTGCTCCTCGAGTGCGCCAACGAGCACGACGCCGGCCCATTCGCCCACATCTTTGCCGTGTACAGAGGCCACACGCACGCGGCCGCCCTAACGCACACGGTAGACACGATGGTGGTCGAAGTCGAACCGAGCACGCCGATGATCAGGACGAACACGGCGCCGTCCTCCCCTTCGGCGATGATCCGCAGGCACGGCGAACCCGGCACCAGCACCTCGAACACTTTGGTCGTGTTGTACGGCGGGAGCTTGTGCACTTGGATCGAGTGCTGCAAAGTGGGCGACGAGCGCTGTTGGCGGGGCGGCGAAGTCGCAGCCGGGCTCCGTGCAAGCGCAAGGGGCGTGCGGGCATGCAATCTTGTGGTCGTGGACCTGGTGGTAGGCCACCAAGCTCCCGCAGCTGCTGTGGGGGCACTCAACCGTCGCCGCTGATACGACGGCGTCCATTGCCGGGTCGTGCTCGAATCCGCGGGGTTCCACGCACCTATGGCACCGGTTCCCGGGAAGCTCGCTGAGGCAGCGGCCGCAGGCCAAATGATTACCCTTGCACTGCACAAATCAAAGTTCGTGGATTGCCATTTTTGCAGTAGTGAACCCACAAAAGAAACATCAATGGAGTGTGGGAGGGAAAGGGATCGACCTTGAAGACGGGGGGCTTGAGGGGCTGGGAGCAGAAAATGCAGTGAAGCACGGTGGAGTCCATCTTCAGGGTAACGGTGACAGTTTCCAGCATTGCGAGCGCGCGAGGAGTATGTGGCCTATCGATGGCCTCTCTTATCTCCTAGCCTCGAGGCTGGAGTACTCTATTTAAGGGGATGGGAAGGGATTTTGCTTAAGACGAGGAAAACCTACCTCCATCTCAAAGCTTAGCTTATATTATTTTTAGAAAGTCAAATTATGTCAAAATTGACTAAGCATTTACCGAAAATCATGGTAGTTAAAAAATGTGTATCTCCACCATCATACTATTTGAGACTATATTTGTGATGGTAATAGGCACAACTACATACACAAAAATTGACATCATCTGATTATTAGTTATTTGGACTGCGGGATGAACTTTTTGGAACTGTGCATTAAGCACCGGTAACCACTTAGGGCTTCTTTGATTCATAGGATTGACATAGGAATTATGTTGGATTTGATTCCTATGGGAAAATTTCAATCCTACACCTTTCCTATTTCTACACTCTCCACATTCCTTTGAATCAAAGTGCTTCTTTGTTTTTTATAGTAAGTGAAAGGACATCTAAAAAACAGGAGAAATGATCTGGAAGTGCACATAGTTTTATATAAATCAGATGGAGGGGTTACAATTACATATAGTTGGAGTATTCACTTCCGATTCCAAAAAAAGGAGTATTCACTTCCACGCTTTATTATTAAGTACAGTATAAGTACTACTACAAACAGTTCAGCACAAATATGAAACGAAGAATCCATAAAAAAATAGCAGCCGTACGAACAATCAAGTACTTTTCATCGAAATTTATCATTCCTCATGAAAAATTGACAGTTTTTTCAACTACGCAAAGTAGCAGTAGCTACATCTGCTTGCATATGCGAATGTAGAAACGCAGCTCCTTGGACGATCCAGCACCAACGAGGTATGGCCCCGGCACAACGAGGAACGACGTGAGCTCCTCAAACACGACAGCGCCCGGCGACGCGCTGCCAGAAGCATCGGCACATCTTCACGACATCCCGCCTGCAGTCCGATTTCGAGGACGGCGGCGGGCCGTGCGCCCAGATCTTCACCCTGTAGAGCGGCCACACGGATGTGGCCGAACTGACGCATACCAAAGACAAGACAATGGCCGGGCCGAGCGCGTCGATGTACAGGACGAACACGGAGCCGTCATCCCCTTCGACGACGAGCAGCCTGCACGGCGAGCACGGGTGCGTCATGGTCACCCGGAACTCTATGGACTTGCCATACTCTAACCTGTGCACCTGATCGAGTGGGCCTCTGCGAGGTGAACGAGGAGCGCTGACGGTGGGGCGGCGAAGTCGCAGCCCTGCTCCGTGCAGTTGCACCGGCCGTGCGGGCACGCGATCTGGTGGCTTAGGGACTCGTGGTAGTGACGATGACCCCGCAGCCGTCGTGGGAGCACATGACCTGCGCCGTTCCAGCGATGTTGTACGCGATGGCCTCCAAATTCGTAGCGTTTATTTCCATAGTGCCGTCCATCGCCGCCAGTTGGTTGAATCCGGAGCCGCGCTACTCTTCTTCTGGCGCCGTTTACTTGGAACCTCGCCGACGGTGGCAGGCGGCAGGCCTCATACCACGCTGCAACTCCGATCAATATTAATTGATGGTAAAATGGATGTATCTACAACTATAATGTGTATAGATGCATCTATATTACCATCAAATAATATGAATCGGAGGGAGTACAAGGAATGACAGTTTAGCACAAGTGACACCAGCAAATAAAAATCAATGGACTCTCAGAGGAAAAGGGGGCGACCTTGTTGAACTTGGGGCAAATCAATGGAGTCTGACAGAAATGATGATGAGAGAGAGAGAGAGAGAGAGAGAGAGAGAGAGAGAGAGAGAGAGAGAGAAAGTGTGTGTGTGTCCGTGGCGCGGGGGGGGGGCGTTTGTTCACTTCTTTGTTTAAAACGAGGATTCGTACAAGGTAATAGAGCCCGCATGCTCGGCTGGGTAGACAGCCAGGAGTGACCCCAACATGGTCGTGCCACAAGGATTCATGTCAAATGAAAAGGGAAGCATGTATCTTTGAATCTTGTCAAATCCTAGGTTTGACCAAGATAATTTAAACAAGTTTAAAACAAGAAAATGAAAAGGGAAGCATGTATCCTTCTTAGTCACTCTAAAATGAAGTTTTTGGGAGGTTTTTGAAATTTCCATGTTTGAACCCCAAACCACTCTTCATGCTTGACTTCATAAGACGGAGATTAGGGGTTAGGGGTAGATACATGATTTGTATGGTTTGATATGTCTAGACCTTGTTTATCAATTTTAATGCTTACTATATGACATAAGAAGACTATGTGATTTTGTTTTTCATTTTTTATTTTTTTATTTTTCTGCCCATTTGAATCTTGGTCAAATCCTAGGTTTGACCAAGATTTAGACAAGTTTAACACGTAAATGATTTAACTTGGATTTCCTACCCTTGAATCCATAGGAAACTTTGTTCTAATGCACTATTATAATCAACCGAGTTTTTACACCAACAGGTCTGTCACTTACGTGTGGTGCCCACGCGTGAGGTCCCACACTTCAGTGAGCACAAGTCACGTGCAGTAGGTACGCAAAGTCCCAGCCATCTTCTTTGTCAAGAGAAGACGCATCGATGCGTATTGGAAGTCGTTCTGGATCCTTCGGTTGTCCCTCTCACAAAAAAAAAACAAATCTCTCTCATTCTCTCTCGCTCGACTCGCTCGTCTCGCTCGCTCGCACCTCCTGCTCACCGACAAACCCCGCACAAAAGTCAACATCATCACCCGAAAAAGGGGAGACACCCCCTTCTTCTCTCCTTCCGAGTGATCCCTCTTCCTCCGTGTTTCACTCGACGGGCAAACACCCATGTGATGCATAGTAATAATAAAAAGGTAGTAGAAAAATCGATATACGAATCTATAATTAAATAGGTTAAACTCGGGTTTTGCCCAGTTCTACAGATCAAGGGTTCAAAAAAAATCCAACTACGGGGTTCGAACAACACGATTCTAATCCAAGAATTTTTTCGACCTCATCCAAATGGCCTCAAATTATAGGGTTAGCATCTAGTGCAGTTGTGTGAAAATGTATGCACTATGTGTGCTATAACTTGTATGTCTTTCAAATTTGAACCAAATTTGAATAAGTTTGAAATATTTGAAAAGGGGCTTTTGGGAGGTTTTTGAAATTTCCATGTTTGAAACGCAAAACCACTTCTCTTCATGCTTGACTTCATAAGACACAGTTTAGGGGTTAGGGGTATAGATACATGATTTGTCTGGTTTGAATATGTCTAGACCTTGTTTATCAACTTTAATGCTTACTATATAACATAAGAAAACTATTTGCTTTGGTTTTTATTTTTGCTGATTTTTTTTCAATTTTGATGCCCATTTGAATCTTGGTCAAATCCTAGGTTTGACCATGGTTTAAACAAGTTTAAATCATGAATATGAAAAAATAAGCATCTATCCTTCTTAGTCACCCCAAAATGTAGCTCTTGGGAGGGTTTTTGAAATTTCCATGTTTGAAACAAAAAAACCACTTCTCTTCATGCATGCTTGACTTCATAAGACAGAGTTTAGGGTTAGGGGTGTAGATATATACATGATTTTCTAGTTTGAATATGTCTAGACCTGTTTATCAACTTTAATGCTAACTATAGACATAAGAAGACTATGTGCTTTGGTTTTTCATTTTTCTGTTTTTTTCTGAATTTTATTCCCATATATTTGAATCTTGGTCAAATCCTAGGTTCAACCAAGATTTAAACAAGTTTAAAACATGAAAATTAAAAGGTAAGCATGTATCCTTCTTAGTCACTCTAAAATGAAGCTTTTGGGATGTTCTTGAAATTTCCATGTTTGAAACCCAAAACGACTTCTCTTCATACTAGACTTCATAAGATCGACGGGGGGTAGATACATGATTTGTCTGGTTTGGATATACCTAGACCTCGTTTATCAACTCGAATGCTTACGATATGACATATATAAGAAGACTATGTGCTTTTGTTTTTCATTTTTCTGATTTTTTTGAATTTTGTGCCCACCCATTTGTATCTTGGTCAAATCCTAGGTTTGATAATGATTTAAACAAGTTTAAAATATGAAAATGCAAATGTAAGCATGGATCCTTCTTAGTCTCTAAAATGAAGCTTTTGGGAGGTTTTTGAAATTTCCATGTTTGAAACCCAAAACCACTTCTCTTCACATGCTTGACTTCATAAGACATAGTTAATTAATTTAGGGCTTAGGGGTATAGATACATGATTTGTGTGGTTTGAATATGTATGGACCTTGTTTATCAAATTCAATGCTTACTATATGACATAAGAAAACTATTTGCTTTGGTTTTTCTTTTTTCTGATTTTTTTTTCAAATTTGATGCCCATTTGAATCTGCTTGTCAAATCCTAGGTTTGACGACCAAGATAATTTAAACAAGTTTAAAACATGAAAATGAAAAGGGAAGCATGGATCCTTCTTAGTCACTCTAAAATGAAGCTTTTGGGAGGTTTTTGAAATTTCCATGTTTGAAACCCAAAACCACTTCTCTTCACATGCTTGACTTCATAAGATAGAGTTTAGGGGTTAGGGGGTATAGCTACATGATTTGTCTGGTTTGAATATGTCTAGACCTTGTTTATCAACTTTAATGCTTACTATATGACATAAGAAAACTATTTGCTTTGGTTTTCCTTTTTGCTGATTTTTTTCAATTTTGATGCCCATTTGAATCTTGTCTAATCCTAGGTTTGACCAAGATAATTTAAACAAGTTTAAAACATGAAAATGAAAAAGGAAGCATGGATCCTTCTTAGTCACTCTAAAATGAAGCTTTTGGGAGGTTTTTGAAATTTCCATGTTTGAAACCCAAAACCACTTCTCTTCACATGCTTGACTTCATAAGATAGAGTTTAGGGGTTAGGGGTATAGCTACATGATTTGTCTGGTTTGAATATGTCTAGACCTTGTTTATCAACTTTAATGCTTACTATATGACATAAGAAAACTATTTGCTTTGGTTTTCCTTTTTGCTGATTTTTTTTCAATTTTGATGCCCATTTGAATCTTGTCTAATCCTAGGTTTGACCAAGATAATTTAAACAAGTTTAAAACATGAAATGAAAAGGGAAGCATGTATCCTTCTTAGTCACTCTAAACTCGGGTTTTGCCCAGCTCAGATCAAGGGTTCAAAAAATCCAACTACGGGGTTCGAACAACACGATTCTAATCCAAGAATTTTTTCGACCTCATCCAAATGGCCTCAAGCTATAGGGTTAGCATCTAGTGCAGTTTTTGTGAAAATGTATGCACTATGTGTGCTATAACTTGTATGTCTTTCAAATTTGAACCAAATTTGAATAAGTTTGAAATATTTGAAAAGGGGCTTTTGGGAGGATTTTGAAATTTCCATGTTTGAAACCCAAAACCACTTCTCTTCATGCTTGACTTCATAAGACAGAGTTTAGGGGTTAGGGGTAGATACATGATTTGTATGGTTTGATATGTCTAGACCTTGTTTATCAACTTTAATGCTTACTATATGACATAAGAAGACTATGTGATTTTGTTTTTCATTTTTCTGTTTTTTTTTTTTTTTTTTCTCATTTGAATCTTGGTCAAATCCTAGGTTTGACCAAGATTTAGACAAGTTTAACACGTAAATGAGTTAACTTGGATTTCCTACCCTTGAATCCATAGGAAACTTTGTTCTAATGCACTATTATAATCAACCGAGTTTTTACACCAACAGGTCTGTCACTTGTGGTGCCCACCCTTGAGGTCCCACACTTCAGTGAGCACAAGTCACGTGCAGTAGGTACGCAAACTCCCAGCCATCTTCTTTGTCAAGAGAAGACGCATCGATGCGTATTGGAAGTCCGTGGGTCCTTCTGGATCCTTCGGTTGTCCCTCTCACAAAAAAAAACAAATCTCTCTCATTCTCGGCCTCGCTCGCGCGTCGCTCGCTCGCTCGCACCTCCGCTCACTGACAAACCCTGCACAAAAGTCAACATCATCACCCGAAAAAGGGGAGACACCCCTTCTTCTCTCCTTCCGAGTGATCCCTCTTCCTCCGTGTTTCACTCGACGGGCAAACACCCATGTGCTGCATAGTAATAATAAAAAGGTAGTAGAAAAATCGATATACGAATCTATAATTAAATAGGTTAAACTCGGGTTTTGCCCAGTTCTACAGATCAAGGGTTCAAAAAAAATCCAACTACTGGGTTCGAACAACACGATTCTAATCCAAGAATTTTTTCGACCTCATCCAAATGGCCTCAAATTATAGGGTTAGCATCTAGTGCAGTTTGTGTGAAAATGTATGCACTATGTGTGCTATAACTTGTATGTCTTTCAAATTTGAACCAAATTTGAATAAGTTTGAAATATTTGCAAAGGGGCTTTTGGGAGGTTTTTCAAATTTCCATGTTTGAAACCCAAAACCACTTCTCTTCATGCTTGACTTCATAAGACAGAGTTTAGGGGTTAGGGGGTATAGATACATGATTTGCCTGGTTTGAATATGTCTAGACCTTGTTTATCAACTTTAATGCTTACTATATAACATAAGAAAACTATTTGCTTTGGTTTTTATTTTTGCTGATTTTTTTTTCAATTTTGATGCCCATTTGAATCTTGGTCAAATCCTAGGTTTGACCATGGTTTAAACAAGTTTAAATCATGAATATGAAAAAATAAGCATCTTTCCTTCTTAGTCACCCCAAAATGTAGCTCTTGGGAGGGTTTTTGAAATTTCCATGTTTGGAACAAAAAACCACTTCTCTTCATGCATGCTTGACTTCATAAGACAGAGTTTAGGGTTAGGGTGTAGATATATACATGATTTTCTAGTTTGAATATGTCTAGACCTGTTTATCAACTTTAATGCTAACTATAGACATAAGAAGACTATGTGCTTTGGTTTTTCATTTTTCTGTTTTTTTCTGAATTTTATTCCCATATATTTGAATCTTGGTCAAATCCTAGGTTCAACCAAGATTTAAACAAGTTTAAAACATGAAAATTAAAAGGTAAGCATGTATCCTTCTTAGTCACTCTAAATGAAGCTTTTGGGATGTTCTTGAAATTTCCATGTTTGAAACCCAAAACGACTTCTCTTCATGCTAGACTTCATAAGATCGACGGGGTAGATACATGATTTGTCTGGTTTGGATATACCTAGACCTCGTTTATCAACTCGAATGCTTACGATATGACATATATAAGAAGACTATGTGCTTTTGTTTTTCATTTTTCTGATTTTTTTGAATTTTGTGCCCACCCATTTGTATCTTGGTCAAATCCTAGGTTTGATAATGATTTAAACAAGTTTAAAATATGAAAATGCAAATGTAAGCATGGATCCTTCTTAGTCTGTCTAAAATGAAGCTTTTGGGAGGTTTTTGAAATTTCCATGTTTGAAACCCAAAACCACTTCTCACATGCTTGACTTCATAAGACATAGTTAATTAATTTAGGGCTTAGGGGGTATAGATACATGATTTGTGTGGTTTGAATATGTATGGACCTTGTTTATCAAATTCAATGCTTACTATATGACATAAGAAAACTATTTGCTTTGGTTTTTCTTTTTTCTGATTTTTTTTCAAATTTGATGCCCATTTGAATCTGCTTGTCAAATCCTAGGTTTGACGACCAAGATAATTTAAACAAGTTTAAAACATGAAAATGAAAAGGGAAGCATGGATCCTTCTTAGTCACTCTAAAATGAAGCTTTTGGGAGGTTTTGAAATTTCCATGTTTGAAACCCAAAACCACTTCTCTTCACATGCTTGACTTCATAAGATAGAGTTTAGGGGTTAGGGGTATAGCTACATGATTTGTCTGGTTTGAATATGTCTAGACCTTGTTTATCAACTTTAATGCTTACTATATGACATAAGAAAACTATTTGCTTTGGTTTTCCTTTTTGCTGATTTTTTTTCAATTTTGATGCCCATTTGAATCTTGTCTAATCCTAGGTTTGACCAAGATAATTTAAACAAGTTTAAAACATGAAAATGAAAAGGGAAGCATGTATCCTTCTTAGTCACTCTAAACTCGGGTTTTGCCCAGTTCTACAGATCAAGGGTTCAAAAAAATCCAACTACGGGGTTCGAACAACACGATTCTAATCCAAGAATTTTTTCGACCTCATCCAAATGGCCTCAAGCTATAGGGTTAGCATCTAGTGCAGTTTTTGTGAAAATGTATGCACTATGTGTGCTATAACTTGTATGTCTTTCAAATTTGAACCAAATTTGAATAAGTTTGAAATATTTGAAAAGGGGCTTTTGGGAGGATTTTGAAATTTCCATGTTTGAAACCCAAAACCACTTCTCTTCATGCTTGACTTCATAAGACGGAGTTTAGGGGTTAGGGTAGATACATGATTTGTATGGTTTGATATGTCTAGACCTTGTTTATCAACTTTAATGCTTACTATATGACATAAGAAGACTATGTGAATTTGTTTTTTATTTTTCTGTCTATTTGAATCTTGGTCAAATCCTAGGTTTGACCAAGATTTAGACAAGTTTAACATGTAAATGAGTTAACTTGGATTTCCTACCCTTGAATCCATAGGAAACTTTGTTCTAATGCACTATTATAATCAACCGAGTTTTTACACCAACAAGTCTGTCACTTACGTGTGGTGCCCACCCTTGAGGTCCCACACTCAGTGAGCACAAGTCACGTGCAGTAGGTACGCAAACTCCCAGCCATCTTCTTTGTCAAGAGAAGACGCATCGATGCGTATTGGAAGTCTGTGGGTCCTTCTGGATCCGGTTGTCCCTCTCACAAAAAAACAAATCTCTCTCATTCTCGGCCTCGCTCGACTCGCTCGTCGCTCGCTCGCACCTCCTGCTCACTGACAAACCCCGCACAAAAGTCAACATCATCACCCGAAAAAGGGGAGACACCCCCTTCTTCTCTCCTTCCGAGTGATCCCTCTTCCTCCGTGTTTCACTCGACGGGCAAACACCCATGTGCTGCATAGTAATAATAAAAAGGTAGTAGAAAAATCGATATACGAATCTATAATTAAATAGGTTAAACTCGGGTTTTGCCCAGTTCTACAGATCAAGGGTTCAAAAAAAAAATCCAACTACGGGGTTCGAACAACACGATTCTAATCCAAGAATTTTTTCGACCTCATCCAAATGGCCTCAATTTATAGGGTTAGCATCTAGTGCAGTTTGTGTGAAAATGTATGCACTATGTGTGCTATAACTTGTATGTCTTTCAAATTTGAACCAAATTTGAATAAGTTTGAAATATTTGCAAAGGGGCTTTTGGGAGGTTTTTCAAATTTCCATGTTTGAAACCCAAAACCACTTCTCTTCATGCTTGACTTCATAAGACAGAGTTTAGGGGTTAGGGGTATAGATACATGATTTTCTGGTTTGAATATGTCTAGACCTTGTTTATCAACTTTAATGCTTACTATATAACATAAGAAAACTATTTGCTTTGGTTTTTATTTTTGCTGATTTTTTTTTTCAATTTTGATGCCCATTTGAATCTTGGTCAAATCCTGGGTTTGACCATGGTTTAAACAAGTTTAAATCATGAATATGAAAAAATAAGCATCTTTCCTTCTTAGTCACCCCAAAATGTAGCTCTTGGGAGGGTTTTTGAAATTTCCATGTTTGGAACAAAAAAACCACTTCTCTTCATGCATGCTTGACTTCATAAGACAGAGTTTAGGGTTAGGGGTGTAGATATATACATGATTTTCTAGTTTGAATATGTCTAGACCTGTTTATCAACTTTAATGCTAACTATAGACATAAGAAGACTATGTGCTTTGGTTTTTCATTTTTCTGTTTTTTTCTGAATTTTATTCCCATATATTTGAATCTTGGTCAAATCCTAGGTTCAACCAAGATTTAAACAAGTTTAAAACATGAAAATTAAAAGGTAAGCATGTATCCTTCTTAGTCACTCTAAAATGAAGCTTTTGGGATGTTCTTGAAATTTCCATGTTTGAAACCCAAAACGACTTCTCTTCATGCTAGACTTCATAAGATCGACAGGGGGTAGATACATGATTTGTCTGGTTTGGATATACCTAGACCTCGTTTATCAACTCGAATGCTTACGATATGACATATATAAGAAGACTATGTGCTTTTGTTTTTCATTTTTCTGATTTTTTTGAATTTTGTGCCCACCCATTTGTATCTTGGTCAAATCCTAGGTTTGATAATGATTTGAACAAGTTTAAAATATGAAAATGCAAATGTAAGCATGGATCCTTCTTAGTCTGTCTAAAATGAAGCTTTTGGGAGGTTTTTGAAATTTCCATGTTTGAAACCCAAAACCACTTCTCTTCACATGCTTGACTTCATAAGACATAGTTAATTAATTTAGGGCTTAGGGGGTATAGATACATGATTTGTGTGGTTTGAATATGTATGGACCTTGTTTATCAAATTCAATGCTTACTATATGACATAAGAAAACTATTTGCTTTGGTTTTTCTTTTTTCTGATTTTTTTTCAAATTTGATGCCCATTTGAATGCTTGTCAAATCCTAGGTTTGACGACCAAGATAATTTAAACAAGTTTAAAACATGAAAATGAAAAGGGAAGCATGGATCCTTCTTAGTCACTCTAAAATGAAGCTTTTGGGAGGTTTTTGAAATTTCCATGTTTGAAACCCAAAACCACTTCTCTTCACATGCTTGACTTCATAAGATAGAGTTTAGGGTTAGGGGTATAGCTACATGATTTGTCTGGTTTGAATATGTCTAGACCTTGTTTATCAACTTTAATGCTTACTATATGACATAAGAAAACTATTTGCTTTGGTTTTCCTTTTTGCTGATTTTTTCAATTTTGATGCCCATTTGAATCTTGTCTAATCCTAGGTTTGACTAAGATAATTTAAACAAGTTTAAAACATGAAAATGAAAAGGGAAGCATGTACTTTCTTAGTCACTCTAAACTCGGTTTTGCCCAGCCTGCGATCAAGGTTTCAAAAAACTCGGGGTTCAACAACACTACGATTCTAATCCAAGAATTTTTTCGACCTCATCCAAATGGCCTCAAGCTATAGGGTTAGCATCTAGTGCGTTTTTGAGAAAATGTATGCACTATGTGTGCTATAACTTGTATGTCTTTCAAATTTGAACCAAATTTGAATAAGTTTGAAATATTTGAAAAGGGGCTTTTGGGAGGATTTTGAAATTTCCATGTTTGAAACCCAAAACCACTTCTCTTCATGCTTGACTTCATAAGACGGAGTTTAGGGTTAGGGGTAGATACATGATTTGTATGGTTTGATATGTCTAGACCTTGTTTATCAACTTTAATGCTTACTATATGACATAAGAAGACTATGTGAATTTGTTTTTTATTTTTCGCCCATTTGAATCTTGGTCAAATCCTAGGTTTGACCAAGATTTAGACAAGTTTAACACGTAAATGAGTTAACTTGGATTTCTACCCTTGAATCCATAGGAAACTTTGTTCTAATGCACTATTATAATCAACCGAGTTTTACACCAACAGGTTCGTCACTTACGTGTGGTGCCCACCCTGGAGGTCCCCACTTGAGTGAGCACAAGTCACGTGCAGTAGGTACGCAAACTCCCAGCCATCTTCTTTGTCAAGAGAAGACGCATCGGATGCGTATTGGAAGTCCGTGGGTCCTTCCGGATCCTTCGGTTTTCCTCTCACAAAAAAAAACAAATCTCTCTCATTCTCTAGGCTCGCTTCGACTCGCTCGCTCGCTCGCCCCACCTCCTGCTCACCGACAAACCCCGCACAAAAGTCAACATCATCACCCGAAAAAGGGAGACACCCCCTTCTCTTCCTTCCGAGTGATCCTCTTCCTCCAGTTTTTCACTCGACGGGCAAACACCCATGTGCTGCATAGTAATAATAAAAAGGTAGTAGAAAAATCATATACGAATCTATAATTAAATAGGTTAAACTCGGGTTTTGCCCAGTTCTGCAGATCAAGGGTTCAAAAAAAAAATCCAACTACGGGGTTCGAACAACACGATTCTAATCCAAGAATTTTTTCGACCTCATCCAAATGGCCTCAAATTATAGGGTTAGCATCTAGTGCAGTTTGTGTGAAAATGTATGCACTATGTGTGCTATAACTTGTATGTCTTTCAAATTTGAACCAAATTTGAATAAGTTTGAAATATTTGCAAAGGGGCTTTTGGGAGGTTTTTCAAATTTCCATGTTTGAAACCCAAAACCACTTCTCTTCATGCTTGACTTCATAAGACAGAGTTTAGGGGTTAGGGGGTATAGATACATGATTTGCCTGGTTTGAATATGTCTAGACCTTGTTTATCAACTTTAATGCTTACTATATAACATAAGAAAACTATTTGCTTTGGTTTTTATTTTTGCTGATTTTTTTTCAATTTTGATGCTCATTTGAATCTTGGTCAAATCCTAGGTTTGACCATGGTTTAAACAAGTTTAAATCATGAATATGAAAAAATAAGCATCTTTCCTTCTTAGTCACCCCAAAATGTAGCTCTTGGGAGGGTTTTTGAAATTTCCATGTTTGGAACAAAAAAAACCACTTCTCTTCATGCATGCTTGACTTCATAAGACAGAGTTTAGGGTTAGGGGTGTAGATATATACATGATTTTCTAGTTTGAATATGTCTAGACCTGTTTATCAACTTTAATGCTAACTATAGACATAAGAAGACTATGTGCTTTGGTTTTTCATTTTTCTGTTTTTTTCTGAATTTTATTTCTATATATTTGAATCTTGGTCAAATCCTAGGTTCAACCAAGATTTAAACAAGTTTAAAACATGAAAATTAAAAGGTAAGCATGTATCCTTCTTAGTCACTCTAAAATGAAGCTTTTGGGATGTTCTTGAAATTTCCATGTTTGAAACCCAAAACGACTTCTCTTCATGCTAGACTTCATAAGATCGACGGGGGTAGATACATGATTTGTCTGGTTTGATATACCTAGACCTCGTTTATCAACTCGAATGCTTACGATATGACATATATAAGAAGACTATGTGCTTTTGTTTTTCATTTTTCTGATTTTTTTGAATTTTGTGCCCACCCATTTGTATCTTGGTCAAATCCTAGGTTTGATAATGATTTAAACAAGTTTAAAATATGAAAATGCAAATGTAAGCATGGATCCTTCTTAGTCTGTCTAAAATGAAGCTTTTGGGAGGTTTTTGAAATTTCCATGTTTGAAACCCAAAACCACTTCTCTTCACATGCTTGACTTCATAAGACATAGTTAATTAATTTAGGGCTTAGGGGGTATAGATACATGATTTGTGTGGTTTGAATATGTATGGACCTTGTTTATCAAATTCAATGCTTACTATATGACATAAGAAAACTATTTGCTTTGGTTTTTCTTTTTCTGATTTTTTTTCAAATTTGATGCCCATTTGAATCTGCTTGTCAAATCCTAGGTTTGACGACCAAGATAATTTAAACAAGTTTAAAACATGAAATGAAAAGGGAAGCATGGATCCTCTTAGTCACTCTAAAATGAAGCTTTGGGAGGTTTTTAAATTTCATATTTGAAACCCAAAACCACTTCACATGCTTGACTTCATAAGATAGAGTTTAGGGGTTAGGGGTATAGCTACATGATTTGTCCGGTTTGAATATGTCTAGACCTTGTTTATCAACTTTAATGCTTACTATATGACATAAGAAAACTATTTGCTTTGGTTTTCCTTTTTGCTGATTTTTTTTTCAATTTTGATGCCCATTTGAATCTTGTCTAATCCTAGGTTTGACCAAGATAATTTAAACAAGTTTAAAACATGAAAATGAAAAGGGAAGCATGTATCCTTCTTAGTCACTCTAAACTCGGGTTTTGCCCAGTTCTACAGATCAAGGGTTCAAAAAATCCAACTACGGGGTTCGAACAACACGATTCTAATCCAAGAATTTTTCGACCTCATCCAAATGGCCTCAAGCTATAGGGTTAGCATCTAGTGCAGTTTTTGTGAAAATGTATGCACTATGTGTGCTATAACTTGTATGTCTTTCAAATTTGAACCAAATTTGAATAAGTTTGAAATATTTGAAAAGGGGCTTTTGGGAGGATTTTGAAATTTCCATGTTTGAAACCCAAAACCACTTCTCTTCATGCTTGACTTCATAAGACGGAGTTTAGGGGTTAGGGGTAGATACATGATTTGTATGGTTTGATATGTCTAGACCTTGTTTATCAACTTTAATGCTTACTATATGACATAAGAAAACTATTTGCTTTGGTTTTCCTTTTTGCTGATTTTTTTTCAATTTTGATGCCCATTTGAATCTTGTCTAATCCTAGGTTTGACCAAGATAATTTAAACAAGTTTAAAACATGAAATGAAAAGGGAAGCATGTATCCTTCTTTAGTCACTCTAAACTCGGGTTTTGCCCAGTTCTACAGATCAAGGGTTCAAAATCCAACTACGGGTTCGAACAACACGATTCTAATCCAAGAATTTTTTCACCTCATCCAAATGGCCTCAAGCTATAGGGTTAGCATCTAGTGCAGTTTTTGTGAAAATGTATGCACTATGTGTGCTATAACTTGTATGTCTTTCAAATTTGAACCAATTTAATAAGTTTGAAATATTTGAAAAGGGGCTTTTGGGAGGATTTGAAATTTCCATGTTTGAAACCCAAAACCACTTCTCTTCATGCTTGACTTCATAAGACTGAGTTTAGGGGTTAGGGGTAGATACATGATTTGTATGGTTTGATATGTCTAGACCTTGTTTATCAACTTTAATGCTTACTATATGACATAAGAAGACTATGTGATTTTGTTTTTCATTTTTCTGTTTTTTTTTATTTTTCTGCCCATTTGAATCTTGGTCAAATCCTAGGTTTGACCAAGATTTAGACAAGTTTAACACGTAAATGAGTTAACCTGGATTTCCTACCCTTGAATCCATAGGAAACTTTGTTCTAATGCACTATTATAATCAACCGAGTTTTTACACCAACAGGTCTGTCACTTACGTGTGGTGCCCACCCTTGGTGTCCCACACTTCAGTGAGCACAAGTCACGTGCAGTAGGTACGCAAACTCCCAGCCATCTTCTTTGTCAAGAGAAGACGCACCAGGATGCGTAGTCAGTCGTCTCTGGATCCTTCGGTTGTCCCTCTCACAAAAAAAACAAATCTCTCTCATTCTCGGCCCGCCGACTCGCCGTCGCTCGCTCGCACCTCCTGCTCACCGACAAACCCTGCACAAAAGTCAACATCATCACCCGAAAAAGGGGAGACACCCTTCTTCTCTCCTTCCGAGTGATCCCTCTTCCTCCGTGTTTCACTCGACGGGCAAACACCCATGTGCTGCATAGTAATAATAAAAAGGTAGTAGAAAAATCGATATACGAATCTATAATTAAATAGGTTAAACTCGGGTTTTGCCCAGTTCTACAGATCAAGGGTTCAAAAAAAAATCCAACTACGGGGTTCGAACAACACGATTCTAATCCAAGAATTTTTTCACCTCATCCAAATGGCCTCAATTTATAGGGTTAGCATCTAGTGCGTTTGTGTGAAAATGTATGCACTATGTGTGCTATAACAGTATGTCTTTCAAATTTGAACCAAATTTGAATAAGTTTGAAATATTTGCAAAGGGCTTTTGGGAGGTTTTTCAAATTTCATGTTTGAAACCCAAAACCACTTCTCTTCATGCTTGACTTCATAAGACAGAGTTTAGGGGTTAGGGGTATAGATACATGATTTGTCTCGGTTTGAATATGTCTAGACCTGTTTATCAACTTTAATGCTTACTATATAACATAAGAAAACTATTTGCTTTAAAAAAACGGGAAAAATTTTTAAATTTTGATGCCCATTTGAATCTTGGTCAAATCCTAGGTTTGACCATGGTTTAAACAAGTTTAAATCATGAATATGAAAATAAGCATCTTTCCTTCTTAGTCACCCCAAAATGTAGCTCTTGGGAGGGTTTTTGAAATTTCCATGTTTGGAACAAAAAAAACCACTTCTCTTCATGCATGCTTGACTTCATAAGACAGAGTTTAGGGTTAGTTGAATATGTCTAGACCTGTTTATCAACTTTAATGCTAACTATAGACATAAGAAGACTATGTGCTTTGGTTTTTCATTTTTCTGTTTTTTTCTGAATTTTATTCCCATATATTTGAATCTTGGTCAAATCCTAGGTTCAACCAAGATTTAAACAAGTTTAAAACATGAAAATTAAAAGGTAAGATGTATCCTTCTTAGTCACTCTAAAATGGTTTTGGGATGTTCTTGAAATTTCCATGTTTGAAACCCAAAATGACTTCTCTTCATGCTAGACTTCATAAGATCGACGGGGTATAGATACATGATTTGTCTGGTTTGGATATACCTAGACCTCTTACTCGAATGCTTACAATATGACATATATAAGAAGACTATGTGCTTTTGTTTTTCATTTTTCTGATTTTTTTGAATTTTGTGCCCACCCATTTGTATCTTGGTCAAATCCTAGGTTTGATAATGATTTAAACAAGTTTAAAATATGAAAATGCAAATGTAAGCATGGATCCTTCTTAGTCCTGAAAATGAAGCTTTTGGGAGGTTTTGCCATGTTTGAAACCCAAAACCACTTCTCTTCACATGCTTGACTTCATAAGACATAGTTAATTAATTTAGGGCTTAGGGGTATAGATACATGATTTGTGTGGTTTGAATATGTATGGACCTTGTTTATCAAATTCAATGCTTACTATATGACATAAGAAAACTATTTGTTTGGTTTTTCTTTTTCTTTTTTTTTTCAAATTTGATGCCCATTTGAATCTTGTCAAATCCTAGGTTTTGACAAGATAATTTAAACAAGTTTAAACATGAAATGAAAAGAGAAGCATGGATCCTTCTTAGTCACTCTAAAATGAAGCTTTTGGGAGGTTTTTGAAATTTTCATGTTTGAACCCAAAACCACTTCTCTTCACATGCTTGACTTCATAAGATAGAGTTTAGGTTAGGGGTATATACATGATTTGTCTGGTTTGAATCTGTCCAATTTAGTTTGACCAAGATTTAGACAAGTTTAACACGTAAATGAGTTAACTTGGATTTCCTACCATTGAATCCATAGGAAACTTTGTTCTAATGCACTATAATAATCAACCGAGTTTTTACACCAACATGTCTGTCACTTACGTGTGGTGCCCACGCTTGAGGTCCCACACTTCAGTGAGCACAAGTCACGTGCAATAGGTACGCAAACTATTTGCTTTGGTTTTCCTTTTTGCTGATTTTTTCAATTTTGATGCCCATTTGAATCTTGTCTAATCCTAGGTTTGACCAAGATAATTTAAACAAGTTTAAAACATGAAAATGAAAAGGGAAGCATGTATCCTTCTTAGTCACTCTAAACTCGGTTTTGCTCGTTCTACAGATCAAGGGATCAAAAAAATCCAACTACGGGGTTCGAACAACACGATTCTAATCCAAGAATTTTTTCGACCTCATCCAAATGGCCTCAAGCTATAGGGTTAGCATCTAGTGCAGTTTTTGTGAAAATGTATGCACTATGTGTGCTATAACTTGTATGTCTTTCAAATTTGAACCAAATTTGAATAAGTTTGAAATATTTGAAAAGGGGCTTTTGGGAGGATTTTGAAATTTCCATGTTTGAAACCCAAAACCACTTCTCATGCTTGACTTCATAAGATAGAGTTTAGGGGTTAGGGGTAGATACATGATTTGTATGGTTTGATATGTCTAGACCTTGTTTATCAACTTTAATGCTTACTATATGACATAAGAAGACTATGTGATTTTGTTTTTCATTTTTCTTTTTTTTTATTTTTATGCCCATTTGAATCTTGGTCAAATCTAGGTTTGACCAAGATTTAGACAAGTTTAACACGAAATGAGTTAACTTGATTTCCTACCCTTGAATCCATAGGAAACTTTGTTCTAATGCACTATTATAATCAACCGAGTTTTTACACCAACGTCTCACTTACGTGTGGTGCCCACCCTTGAGGTCCCACACTTCAGTGAGCACAAGTCACGGCGAGGGTACGCAAACTCCCATCCATCTTCTTTGTCAAGAGAAGACGATGAATGGTCTTGAAGTCTCGTCTCCTATGATCCTTCGGTTGTCCTCTGCAAAAAAAACAAATCTCTCATTCTCGGCCTCGTCGACTCGCTCGCTCGCTCGCACCTCCCGCTCACCGACAAACCCCTGCACAAAAGTCAACATCATCACCCGAAAAGGGGAGACACCCCTTCTTCTCTCCTAGTGATCCCTCTTCCTCCGTGTTTCACTCGACGGCCAAACCCATGTGCATAGTAATAATAAAAAGGTAGTAGAAAAATCGATATACGAATCTATAATTAAATAGGTTAAACTCGGTTTTGCCCAGTTCTACAGATCAAGGGTTCAAAAAAATCCAACTACGGGTTCGAACAACACGATTCTAATCCAAGAATTTTTCCACCTCATCCAAATGGCCTCAAATTATAGGGTTAGCATCTAGTGCAGCTTTGTGTGAAAATGTATGCACTATGTGTGCTATAACTTGTATGTCTTTCAAATTTGAACCAAATTTGAATAAGTTTGAAATATTTGAAAAGGGGCTTTTGGGAGGTTTTTGAAATTTCCATGTTTGAAACCCAAAACCACTTCTCTTCATGCTTGACTTCATAAGACAGTTTAGGGTTAGGGGGTATAGCTACATGATTTGTCTGGTTTGAATATGTCTAGACCTTGTTTATCAACTTTAATGCTTACTATATAACATAAGAAACTACTTTGGTTTTTCTTTTTGCTGATTTTTTTCAATTTTGATGCCCATTTGAATCTTGGTCAAATCCTAGGTTTGACCATGGTTTAAACAAGTTTAAATCATGAATATGAAAAAATAAGCATCTATCCTTCTTAGTCACCCCAAAATGTAGCTCTTGGGAGGGTTTTTGAAATTTCCATGTTTAACAAAAAAAACCACTTCTCTTCATGCATGCTTGACTTCATAAGACAGAGTTTAGGGTTAGGGGTGTAGATATAGACATGATTTTCTAGTTTGAATATGTCTAGACATGTTTATCAACTTTAATGCTAACTATAGACATAAGAAGACTATGTGCTTTGGTTTTTCATTTTTCTATTTTTTTGAATTTTATGCCCATATATTTGAATCTTGGACAAATCCTAGGTTCCCAAGATTTAAACAAGTTTAAACATGAAAATTAAAAGGTAAGCATGTATCCTTCTTAGTCACTCTAAAATGAAGCTTTTGGGATGTTCTTGAAATTTCATGTTTGAAACCCAAAACGACTTCTCTTCATGCTAGACTTCATAAGATCGATGTGGTAGATACATGATTTGTCTGGTTTGGATATATATACCTAGACCTCGTTTATCAACTCGAATGCTTACGATATGACATATATAAGAAGACTATGTGCTTTTGTTTTTCATTTTTCCTTTTTTGAATTTTGTGCCCACCCATTTGTATCTTGGTCAAATCCTAGGTTTGATAATGATTTAAACAAGTTTAAAATATGAAAATGCAAATGTAAGCATGGATCCTTCTTAGTCACTCTAAAATGAAGCTTTTGGGAGGTTTTTGAAATTTCCATGTTTGAAACCCAAAACCACTTCTCTTCACATGCTTGACTTCATAAGACATAGTTAATCAATTTAGGGGTTAGGGGTATAGATACATGATTTGTGTTGTTTGAATATGTATGGACCTTGTTTATCAACTTCAATGCTTACTATATATATGACATAAGAAAACTATTTGCTTTGGTTTTTCTTTTTTCTGATTTTTTTTTCAATTTAATTTGATGCCCATTTGGATCTTGTCAAATCCTAGGTTTGACGACCAAGATAATTTAAACAAGTTTAAAACATGAAAATGAAAAGGTAAGCATGGATCCTTCTTAGTCACTCTAAAATGAAGCTTTTGGGAGGTTTTTGAAATTTCCATGTTTGAAACCCAAACCACTTCTTCACATGCTTGACTTCAATTCATAAATATAGTTTAGGGGTTAGGGGTATATACATGATTTGTCTGGTTTGATTATGTCTAGACCTTGTTTATCAACTTTAATGCTTACTATATGACATAAGAAAACTATTTGCTTTGGTTTTTTTTTGCTGAATTTTTTCAATTTTGATGCCCATTTGAATCTTGTCTAATCCTAGGTTTGACCAAGATAATTTAAACAAGTTTAAAACATGAAAATGAAAAGGGAAGCATGTATCCTTCTTAGTCACCCCAAAATGTAGCTCTTAGGATGGTTTTTGAAATTTCCATGTTTGACTTCATAAGACGGAGTTTAGGGTTAGGGGGTATATATAGATACATGATTTGTGTGGTTTGAATATGTATGACCTTTTTTTATCAACTTTACTGCTTACTACATGACATAAGAAGACTATGTGATTTGGTTTTTTCATTTTTCTGTTTTTTTATTTTTCTGCCCATTTGAATCTTGGTCAAATCCTATGTTTGACCAAGATTTAGATAAGTTTAACACGTAAATGAGTTAACTTGGATTTCCTACCCTTGAATCCATAGGAAACTTTGTTCTAATGCACTATTATAATCAACCGAGTTTTTACACCAACGGTCTGTCACTTACGTGTGGTGCCCACCCTGAGGTCCCACACTTCAGTGAGAACAAGTCACGTGCAGTAGGTAGAAACTCCCAGCCATCTTCTTTGTCAAGAGAAGACGCATCGATGCGTATTGGAAGTCTGTGGGTCCTTCTGGATCCTTCGGTTGTCCCTCTCACAAAAAAAAACAAATCTCTCTCATTCTCGACGCGCTCGCCTGCTGCCGTCGCCGTCCTGTTCTGCCACGCCCGCACAAAAGTCAACATCATCACCAAAAAGGGAGACACCCTTCTCTCTCTTCCGAGTGATCCCTCTTCCTCCGAGTTTCACTCGACAGGCAAACCCACATGCTGCATAGTAATAATAAAAAGTAGTAGAAAAATCGATATACGAATCTATAATTAAATAGGTTAAACTCGGTTTTGCCCAGTTCTATGATCAAGGGTTCAAAAAATCCAACTACGGGGTTGAACAACACGATTCTAATCCAAGAATTTTTTCGACCTCGTCCAAATGGTCTCAAATTATAGGGTTAGCATCTAGTGCAGTTTGTGTGAAAATGTATGCAATATGTGTGATATAACTTGTATTGCTTTCAAATTTGAACCAAATTTGAATAAGTTTGAAATATTTGAAAACGGGCTTAATTTTGGGAGGTTTTTGAACCAAAGAGAAGTGGTATTGGGTTTCAAACATGGAAATTCCAAAAACCTCCCGGCCACGAGCTCCATTTTGGAGTGACTAAGAATGGATCGATTTTACTTAGGTATGTAGTATTGTACATCACAAATGTGAAATGAAACAGATGATGTGAATCTCTATAAACCCTAAACCCTAATTATATTAAACCCCAGACCCTAACACTAAACCTTATATATATAAACCATAAACCTATATATCACTACCAAAAAATGAGTCATGCGATTCAAATGTTTGGCATTGTTTTCTCGTAGCATGCAAAATGCTCTCACACACACTGGGGAAGCGAGGCCTCAAACACATGGTGCAAAAAATATGCAGGGTTCTTGTCTAAACATAGAAGTGTATATATGCCATGTTTATTTGGTACTGTTCATAGAGGTATTATGTAAACCACAAATGATATGACTATGCATGCTTTGTTTCGATCTTTTCTATCAATCCCCACACAATAACTTATTAATTCGGCTTGTTTTAAAATTTAGCTAGGTCGAGCAATCTCACGATGCTCTCACCCTGCTTGTTTTAATTTGCTCTAGTACGAGGGTGCGGTGCATGTGTTTGGCCATTATTATATAAAATGTACTTGGCTCGATCCACACATTCAGGCCACACACCCATGTATTTTTTAAATTATTTGTTTGATCTGTACTTCATCTACACACTGTGTCAAATTTGCATTTTATCGGATTTAGCCCAAGAAATTGTATATATATAGATGCACATTGAGATAATTCATGAACCCTTGGAAATGGTCATACATGTTTCCCCGTGAATGAAAACTTGATTGGTGGCAGACAAGCAAAAACACATTTATGGGCGACAACCCAAAATACACATATTTTGCAAAGTATTCATGCTTGCATGATGAAAAGTTGCAAATATATACATAAAATTGGGCCATGATTCAAAAGTTTGGCATGGTTCTTGTGTAGGGGTACCAAGCTCACATGCATGTGGGAGGAAATTTAGCTAGACGAACTCCAACATGGTGCCAATCTACTTGAGAGTATCTTTTCTAAAACACTGGTATGGCATGTTTGGTATTTTCCTAGATGTATGTATACAAAATGATGAATACTCCATGTTTTTAGATTGCCTTTTTTGAATCACTGCAGCGCTTTGATTTCAATAGGTCAAATCACTGGGGGAGGGGGATACACTTGGCTTCATGGAAAAAATAATGTCTGTAAATGAGATAACTTGGCTTTCCTACTTGGATCTATAGGAAACTATGGAGTACTTATACATTATAACAATCACCCGAGTACACCAACTGGTCTGTCACTTACGTGTGGTTCCCATGCGTGAGGTCCCACACTTGAGCACAGGTTATGTGTCCACCAGTCTAGAGGCCCCCGTTAAAAGAAGAGCCCTCTATATTATTATAAAGAAACATCAATCTCCATAAACATCAATCTCCCTTCTCAGTTCTCAGCTTCTCTCCCCTCGCTCGCGCCGCCGCCGCCACAACCCCCGCGCCCCTTTCCGATCCCTCATCAGACCTTAGACTATGGAGTTGCCTGTGCCGAAGAAGCAGCCTCTGAAGCCGACGATCCAGTGTATCAACGACTGGTGCGGGAGGGAGATCCCTTGCAACGAGGAAGACAAGCACATGATGGCGTGCCCGCACGGCTCTTGCTTCTGCACGCACCGCGGCTGCGAATTCGCCGATTCGAAGGTACCGTTCATCCTACACCTCGGAGAAGCCCACTTGACCGCTGTGGATAGGTTCCCGTACGACGAGGACTTCGGATTTGTTCATCTGAAGGTGTCGGCACCGGGCTCGCCAAAACTACAGCTCATCGGATGGCGGAGTGTTCGCCTTGCACATCCACCCTTGCGGCATGGACACCGCGGTATCCTTCGTGTGCGTCAGGCCGGCGGCGTGCAACTTGCCCCGGTATAGGGTGACAATGTGGGCGAACGGCCCGCCGATGCCGGGGCCGCGTAAGCTTACCTGGGAACACTTGTTTGACGTGGGTGAAGGCGGTATTAGAGCCGACGAGCAGCCCGACTCCGGGCACAGTTTCTTTGGGAGATGTCACTTCCTTCCTTTCGGTGCCGCCGCGGTACCTGTGCGGCAATGAATCATCGAAGCAGCTGACTATCTATTTGCGCATCGATAAGGAGTGAGTGAACATAACACTACCCTCAATCTTATTGGGACGATGCTAATGCGGATTTAAGTCATGCTGAATTAATTTGTTTTTCTTGTGACAGGGCGATTAGCAAGGAGAAGAGGATCTCGGTGCACAGGTAGCGACCTATATCTCGGCGTCCACCAAGGTCCTTGTGTAGGAGATCTTGTTCTGCCTCTTCTTTTGATGTTTAATATTGCTTCATCACCGTAAAAGGAAGGGTGTGTCTGGGGCTTCCCGCTTCAAAGTACTCAGTACAAGGACTAAAAGAGACGTTTTGCTGATGGTTCTTGTCAGGACGGCCGTATTTGAGGTGGTCATCTACTTCGGTGGGGAAGGACTACTTAGACCTTTATCTAAAAATATTGACGGATTGGATGTATTTTATGTTTACCATGAATTATTCTATGTAATATGTAACCCAATTCGCCGATTAATGCAACTCTATCCTTCACTATCATACGACTACTAAAACAATATAAATAAATAGGCATTTTAAGTTTAATGCACATTTAATCAAGCCACATAATGTTAGCGTACTTGTAAGCAACCAGGTTTACTATTGTTGGCATGTGTGGTACAATTTCATGGGGCAATATCCAATCTAGCTTGTTCAATTACATTACATGAAGTAATTAAAATATGGATGCCTAGAATTATTCACTTCCGTACATTGCGATGGCTTATAGTGGTTTCTATGACCAATCTACATCACAAATCTAGTTAAAATTTGATCTATTTTTATGAACAAAATTGGAAACTCTACTTGGCATTTTCGTTTACTATTCAGATTCACATATGTAGTGATTCATTTTTTTTTCAAATCGCCATACCATTTCCTCGTGAATCTTCATCTTTTTTTTAGTTTTATTGAATTTCCTTTGGTTGCATTCAATTTGCTTCAAATTCACCGGCTTCACCATTCGTACAAATTGTTCATATTTTTTTGTAGTTTTTTCATGCATGAAGCATAACACCTTACCATGGTAAAATCTGCATATTTTCTACCAAAACTCGTGCCGAACTTTAAAGAACATGCAATTTTAAATTGACTAAAATTGGTTAAAACTCTAACATAAGTCCACATATATTACAAACTCGAGAAATAATCAACATATATATCACCTAAATGGTCATCTTATGAAGTATGCCATGTTTCAAAATTGTTACCTTGAAAATTTGGCCCTTCTCTCAGGCAGCCACTTCACAATAAAGCTCACATAAAGCTCTTATTTTACACTAATAAAGTAGAATGTATTTATGTGTGAAATGAAGTTGAATAAAATATATGTGAACGGTAAGATGCACATTGCTGCCAATATTTGGGATAATTATTATTAAGTTCATACTAATATACAATGCAATCAACATGACCACACATGTGCAAGCAAGATAATAAATCTTTCTTAAATTACCTTAAGGTTGTAAGTTTGTTATTTGTATAGCGATTTTATCTCATATGATGACTCAAGCTAGCACATTTTTTTTGAATTTGCTTCAATATTCTAGGACCCACCACATTCGTAAAATGGTAGTGCCAATTTTACGTATCGTAGTGCACAAAAGACACACACACACGCACACACGCACACATATGCTCACTTATTTCAATATTTAAACTATATTTTCTTCATTCAAATTTTCCAACCTGGCATTTGAACATGTAGTTGAATTTTGAGTAAAACCGCTCATACGTCAAACATGAATCCAAATAAGGTACAATTCGAGAAAATCTACACATCACATTTTGGCCCAATATACATTGTATAATGCTTGTGAAAATGTAGACTATGAAATAGTCAACGTCACCTTTTTAGGTCATGAATGTCTTGGGCATCGACCAAAGTCTGGTAGGATGGTGAGGCATGAGTTACGAACATCCTTCTTCTCCTCTCACCCCCATTTGAGAGAGAGAGAGAGGGTGTTTGTGTGTGTGTGGGGGGGGGGGGTAGAAAGCCATGTTAATAAATTAACTCATACATGAAAGCAAGAAATCAAACTTGATTTATATAAATCACTCTTAGTATTGTAGTTTGTTATTTTTATACCATCTATATCTCATATGACGACACAAGCTAGTCCACATTTTTAGGGCTCCTTTGATTCAAAGGATTTGCATAGGAAGTGTGAAGGATTTGGTTCCTATGGGAAAATTTCCTATACATGTTGTTTGATTCATAGGAACATATCCTATAGGAAAAATTCCTATAGGAATCTTGTAGTGTAATTCCTATAGGAAATAAGCATTAGCTCATAGCTCATGAAAAAATTCCTTTGCTACAATCAAACACACTTCATCTTCCTATAGGATTCAAGTAGACATGCCATTCCAATCCTATACATTTCCTATTCCTATGCTTTTCCTATCCTTTAAATCAAAGGAGCCCTTAATTTCATTGAAGTTCTTTTTGTTGCACTCAAATTACTTCAACTTTTAGGACCCACCATCCGTACAAGGGTAATGGAAATTTCTATGATCTTAGTGCAAGGCTTCACACAGACACTCAAAGTATTTCAATATTTTAAAATTCATTTTCTTCCCTAAAAATTGCCGACCGTCCGTAACATGTAGTTCAATTTTGAGTAACATCACACATATGTCAAACATCAATCTTTTTTTTGATATTTCGAGAAAATCTTCATATCCCATTTTTGGCCATCATATAAGGTGTACTGCGTGTGAAAACATAGACAGTGAAACTTTCAGCGTCACCTTAATTAGCCAAACTGGTGGGACGGTGAGGCCCGAATTAATAGCCACCACCTTCCTTCTCCTCGCCTCTCCCCTCCCCTCCCCATCAATATCTTCTTCAAAGCAGATTAAAGAGGATGGAGTGCCCCCACGACGGGTGCGGGAGCGTGGTCGCCTACAACGAGCTCCACGACCACGAGCTCGCGTGCCCGCACAGCCCGTGCGACTGCACAGAGGCCGGCTGCGACTTCTCCGCCTCGCCAGCAGCGCTCATCGCCCACCTCAGAGAAATCCATTCGATTTGTGTGGACATGATCCCGTACGGCACCGCGATGGCGTTCATCATCCCGGTGCTGGCACCGCCAGAGCCAAGACGTCCGGTCATCTTCTACGGGAACGATGGTACCGTGTTCGTCTGGCACACATATACGCAAGTCCAGCCGAAAAATGGATGCGTGCTGGCCTGCCTATCCGTTGAGTGCGTTAGGTCGGCGGCGTGCGTGTGGCCGGAGTACAATGTGAGTATGTCGTCGCACGGCAAGCCATTACTTAATCGCTCTGAGATTGGTTTAATGCTCCCCAACTATACGGCCACTATTCTGGCGAACAGCACGACCACGCCGGGCGCCGCCAAATGGTCGGAACTAGAGCGGTCGTTGCAATGGTATCAACCGTGCACGGAGCTGACTATCTGGGTTCGCATCGACATGTGATACATGCGCCTATCTTAATCTTCGTGGTTATCTAATTGAAATTGCGGTTTATGCAATACTGAATTAATTATTTTTTGTTGTCAGAAAGTTATCGTCGGACGGAAGTTCCTATTCGGAGCGGCGGGTTTAGGTTGCCAACTATGGGCTTTTTTCATTCAGAGGATTCACCAGGGCGGCCCTAACGACGATATATGATCTTATTTGGCGGAGAGGGTCCAACACTTGATTGTATTCTGTGTTTATGTTCACATACTCTATGGAATCCCATGTCCGATTAAATGCACCTCTGGACCCTGCCAGGCATTTTCCTTGTTATCTTTTCTTTTTACACATACTGTAACCATTGTTCAACGCGCAGTCCATTGGCTTGGGTGCTAGATGCTTCCTCGGGAAGGTACCCTATCTTGCCCATTTGAGAAAGAGACGTCCCTATAATTGCTCGGAAGCCCGCGAGGGCACGATGGTCTTTGCTGGGTGTATGTAAGATTTATCCTTGACCAGCCCTCCGCCCTTCTTCTCTTTCTGTTCTCCTGGTAGCTAGTAACTAGCCTTCACCAGCCCTCCACCCTAACTACTGAGTAGTGTGTACTACGTACTCGCAAGCCATGGCTCCATTGAGCCGGCGGCCCGGCGGCAGGATATCCTAGGGAAGACGATGAGGACTAGGACCGCCGAGAAAACTCATCTAGCCAGCTAGCTGCGTCGTTGTATGGCCACTTATGATCGCCTGAGCATTCTCGCAGAGCAGCCTATCCTCTATTCGATGGAGAGCGAGCCAGTGGGTCGTCCGGGAGGTTTCTAGTGGCGTGTCCTCCAGCTCATTCTTATTTTCTAACCGTTTTTCCATTTATTTACATCTCACCGGGCCGGCGGTTCAAACGTCTGTAGGTAACCCCCACGACGGTGGCGCCCCAAGTCCGGTCGTCGGAAGCTGAGTTCGGCCCCGTTTCACGGCTGCCAGGTAGGCTGTATGCCTCTATCCACTTTTTTTAATACTCCCTCCAATCCATTTTAATAGACTCTGATTTAGTACTCCCTCCGATCCATTTTATTTGAAATTTGAGTCAAATAAAATTTGTACAACTTTGTACTAAATCCGAGTCAACTAAAAGGGATCATAGGGAGAATACAACTTTACTAAATCCGTGTTTACTACTACTACTACTAAAAGGGATAGGATGGAGTAGTTTATGTAATCACGGCTTTCCTTTTAATTATGTGTTGATGAACACTGTGATATTTGTGGAGCGTCCATGTGATGTCCATTCCTGTATCAAGATCTGTGCTAGAAATTAGTAGTACTCCTATTTTTTTGCGTGTAATTACTCATATATGAATTGGTTGGATTCTTTTTTGTTCCATACAATGATCGTGCCAGCAAATGGAGGTGAACATGGCCCACATAGGCAGCCAGCTGGGGAATGAACTCTCCCTTACCCCAGAGTTTGAGCCTGTTCACGTAGATTTGGCGTCCGAGAACAAGATCTGCCATAATCTTCAGCAAGGCATCAATACCTTTACTGCCGAGCTCGACAGGTTTGTGTGGAACTGCATAACCAGAGCGTCACATTGATGAATGATGATGATGCAAACACCACCATCAAGGGCGAGGGTTCGTCCGGGTAAGTTTCTAGCGGGGTGTCCTTCAGTTGATTCTTATTTTCTGGGTGTGTCTATGTCCAAGTTGACTGAGATTTTCTTAAGTCTCTGTCACCTCAGAAAAGTGCAACTGCAGTTCAAAGAAAAGTGCAACTTCCAGTTGCACATTTTCGTAGAAAAGTGCAATTGCACTTTTTTAAAAGTAAAAGTGCAACTCAAGCACTTTTTTGTAATTAACTTAGACTTAAAAAAATCTCAGTTGACTGAGACATAGCAAAACCGTATTTTCTAACCGTTTTTACATTTATTTACATCTCAAAGGGCCGGCGGTTCAAATGTCTCCCCGGTAACCACAACGACGGTGGCGCCCCAAGTCCGGCCGTCCGAAGCTAAGTTCGGCCCCGTTTCCCGGCCAAGCCAGGTAGGCTGTATGCCTCTGTCCACTTGTTTTTTTATAGTTTATGTAATCACTGCTTTCCGATTAATTATGTGTTGATGAACCCTGTGGTATTTGTGGAGCGTCCGAGTGTTGTCCATTCCTTTATCAATATCCATGCTAGAAATTAGTAGTCCTATTGTTTGCGGGTAACTAATACTCATATATGAATGGGTTGATTTCTTTTTTTTCATACAATTATTGTTGTAGCAAAAAGGAAGAGAACAAGGCCCACATAGGCAGCCACCGGAGAATGAACACTCCTCACCCCTGGAGTGTGATCGTCACAGTTTTGGCTGCCCAGGAGACTTCTTTCATTCTTGCACGCGGCCGACATGCTTGGGCGTTTAACGCCATCGGGTGGAACTGAACAACAAGAGCGTCACATGGATGGATACTGGAAGCAACCTCATCAAGTATCTCATGGAACAGAAGAAATTAAAGCTCAAGAGGCATCTCGAGGGTGCTAATGCGCGGACAAACCGTCCTTAATGCGATTATCAAGGAGAAGGAGGATCTCCGTGCACAGCTAGCGACCTATATCTCGGCGTCCACTCAAGAGTGTCCCCGAGTAGGAGATCTTGTTCTGCTAGTTAACTGCTTCATCACCTTAGTATCGCCATGTGCTCGTAAAACTGCTAGTTAACTATCTGTTGGTATGTTGCACATTTGATCTGAACTTTGTGTTTTGCAATGCACAATTGATCAACTACTAGTAAGTGTATATTAAAATGGCGGGATACTCTTTTTAGCGGCGAAAATTTTCCATTTTTTGCTATTGTAGCGAATCTAAGCCCTTCAGAATCTTTCCTATCGTCAAGAAAACTTTCCAAAAACATAAGCATTTTGGAGGGAAACCTTGATGATATAGGCTATGAG
Source organism: Lolium multiflorum (assembly GCA_030979885.1). Taxonomy (NCBI): domain Eukaryota; kingdom Viridiplantae; phylum Streptophyta; class Magnoliopsida; order Poales; family Poaceae; genus Lolium; species Lolium multiflorum. Next base: position 8,742 of record JAUUTY010000547.1, on the reverse strand, counting down.
GATGATCCTGGGTTGTGGTTCTTAGCGTGATCTGTAGATGGCAGTATGCTTCTTGTTCATACCTGAGGCTTTACTGAGGCTGCAAGATGTTCTCTAAGGACACTGTCAGTTATGTTCAGATAAGCTAGGGAAGAGATTACTGGTCTTGGAGCATATTGTCTTTTCGTGGGATTGAATTATCCGCTCACATTGCAGTAAATCATGCATATTTCGATTTATATTTTGGTGGTGTTTCATTCGATTTGAATAATTGGTTTGTGAGCAAATAATATTTAGTTTAAACTAGTGCTCGAATACGTAAGAAGCTATTTAATCACAAGCTAGTCATCCGAATGGGATGAAATATTCATAGATTTTAAAACAAGGCATCTACATATTACTGGATTTTTTTCAAAATTTTCTGAATAGTTTTTCTTTTTTAGCTTTGAAATAAAGATAGTTTGGAACGTTGATCTCGAAAGATGGTAGATGGTGGCACCTAGTCACAATGAGACTTGGAAGCATCAAGTCACCGAAGCTCCTCCAAACCAAGCTAGGAAAGGCATTGAAAATGAAGTTCTGCTCTAAAACATCTCTCATTTCATTTTGGTGCTCGCGCGGTTGCATGCTGCCCACGTGTTAAGGTACGTGTCTCTGGCATAGAGTACTACGATTATCGGCGAAAAATATATCGTAATGGAAACTGTAAAAAAGCCCTCTCTCAAGCTGATGTGACGAGACATCACTGCACCAAACGTCGTCGTAAATTTATAGATGGGTGGCGTGCTAGTCTACCATCTACCACCAAATCGGCGCCCAGTAGCAGAAACAAAGGCGAGTACTGCCTAGGTTTTGCCCCTTGCATGTCTATCGTCTTTTTCTTCACCCTCGCAGAATCACGCGCACGCGCAGGATCTCGATCCCCACCACGCCGCATCACTAGTACTATACCGGCCTTCTCTCCTCACCCCACCCGGCCGCGGCGCGCATCGTTTCTTCCATAGCGCTCGCCCTCTCCTCCGAAACCCCAAGCGAAGTTGCATCCGCCATCCATCTAAATCCATCTTCACCTGATGGAATATTCAAGGCTTTGCCGGTGCGGCGGGGACGGCCACTTGGAGGCTCTCACCGGCGACAACATCGACCTCATCGCTGCGCATCTGGACGTTACCGACACCGTCCGACTTGCCGCATGTTCCAGGGAGCTCTACGACCAGATCAGCAATGATGAAGGTAAGATGCACCATTGGGATGAACCCCGCCTGCTGATGCCTCCGCCTGCTTATTGGTTCGATGATCCTCTGTCTATGCACAGCATCTCGTCTGCATGTTACCGTGTACGACCTGGTGCCCTTGACCATCCTCGCCGTTCTGTCACCCTCGCCGTTCATGCACGACGTAAAATGGCTTGGCGCGAACGGCGACTGGATCGCCGCCGATCATCGTGGGTGCCAGTGGTGCCTTGTGAACGTCTACACCGAGCGACATATCCCCCTTCCATCCCCACCTGATCCGAAGATTGGTCATGGTGTTACATATCAACCTGCTACTAAAGATTGGTTATACTATCTTTGCTGGAGTCGAGCAATTAATTTGTTGAAGATTGTAATCTGCCAAGTGCCCACAAAAGGTGGGAGGTACGCAGATTACAAGCTCATCGCCTTGTTCGACAAAAGGATTTTCTACCTTGAAGGGGGTGGCGACCGGAGAATGCTGAAGAACCCTACACCTGAACAAATTGTGCCGGCGTTCTGTGATGCCATTGAACTCGGTGGCCAAGTTTTTGCGGTGGACGAAATTAGGGGCTCGGACGTACTGGGACACTGCAAATGGTATTTTTACAGTCCTTATGTTGCATTGCATGATACACTGCCTTAATCAATGAAGTTATTCATGAACTACCTTGTTTATATTTTACCTTTCATAAATGACTTAATGATCACACCGCCTTTTGCTGAATATGAATGAACCGTTGTTTGCAATGAATTTAGTACTAATTAGTCACCAACAAACATAGTATGCTCAGCATGTGATTGCATTCCTGAATTAGTAATTCTACGCCACTGCAGAATATGGATGTAATTACCCAGATCTCAAAAGATAAGGTAGCACTATGAAGGCACCCTTTTTGATAACCTTTTACACCCATTGTTTCATATATAACTAATTGATTTTTGCTCCAAAAGGAGGACGAGAGACCCCGCCATCTGCATTAGAGAGATGCATAAGGACTTTCATAAGTATATGACTTAACGATCACATCCTTTATCTGAATATGAATGAACCGTTGCTTGCAACGAATTAGTACTAATCAGTCATCAGCATACATAGTATACTCCGTATGTGAATGCAATCCTGAATTACTAACTCTATCCACTGTATTGATGTAATTAACAAGTATCTCAAATGTTAACGTAGCACAATGAAGGCACCCTTCTTGATTAACTTTTACACCCATTGTTTCATATAACTAGTTGATTTTTGCTCGAAATAGAGGGCGAGGTACCCCGGCCTCTGCATCGAAGAGATGCATATGGCCGTTATTTAGTACTCCATCTCATGAAACATGTTATAACTTTTTCTTACTTTTGATTTACTCCCTCCGTCCCACCAAAAGTGTCTTGAATATCTGCCTTCTCCTTTTTTCCCTTAGAAAAGTAACTCAATCAAAATCCAATTATTTACTAAACAAGAATGAAATACTTGTTATGCCTAATTTACTTAGTTTAACCTGTACCTTTTTTAATTATGTTCTTTATCCGGCTAGATTTTTCTTTGCCAAATTGCCCGAAGCTTATGCATATTTCAACCCCATCGTGGATGTTATGCCTGTCATACCTCTATTTTTTCTTCTATTAGCCTTTGTTTGGCAAGCTGCTTTAAGTTTCCCATGAAATGTTTAGTACTCTATCTACCAAATTGAATGTTGTATTCATTCCAAAAAATCAACAAAATGTGTACAAGGCGAGAACTTTTATATTTTTATATTACTAGTATGTATGCACGTCAAACCATTAAAGATTCTGTTTGATAATCAAAAGAATATTTATAGCATGCCTTTCGCAAGTTTTGAAAGAATATATAAAAAATCTAAAAAAATAGATGTAGAGAATGTATTATTCTACCAGAGTGTAAAATCTGAAATTGAGATACCCTATATTCGGGCCGCACAAAAATGACAGAATCTGATAGATTTTGAAGTTACAAAATGTTGGAAAATATATGTCAGATTTTTTTGTTGTTGCAAAACCTTAAATATAAGATATTTTGATTTGGACATTTGAATGTTGGTAGAACACAACATTGTTGACACCCGTATTTAATCTCCGTTTTCTTTGGAACTTCAAAATGCAGCTCTCAAAATTTTCAAAAACCATGCTACATGTAGCTCGAGCTATATTCATGGTTTTCGAAAGAAAATATTGCCAGCAATGCATATATAAAATACGAAAACAAGAGTGGTCCTACAAAAAATGATGTTTCTTCCCATCGGTCGGCAAACGAAGGGAACAAATAAAAAATTAAAAATATGTGTACATCTAACACTCACCATTTCTTATCTACCTTTTCCTTTGATGTTTCCTTGAGAGTTGAGACCGTAAGAACCTTCCATTGATCCATGTAGCAGTGCTGAATAGCGATTTCTTTGATGGGGTTATTCATATGCTTCAGGGGTTTCAGATATTTGGTCATTTTTTGGGGTAGACCCAAGGCTCACGTGATGGTTCTAAAATATTGTAGAGTTAGCTATGTGCACTCTTCACAGAGAATCCTGCTGTTGTGCACCGTTAGATTTAGCACTCCAAGGGTCATGATTGAAGCTCTATACTCAGTTTAAAACTGGACCAACTGGTAGATTGTCTGTACTCCTATATTGTATACAAATATCTAATCATATACACCGTTGGATCACTTAAGACAAAGGGAATTAACTACAACACAGAACTTAAACTTAAGATGATATATTTGTCAAAATTTGAATGTATCTATATGCTTTCACTGTCTAGATACATCTGAATTTGGACAAATCTCAGACACTTTCGGTGGGACAGGAGGTAGTATATAACGTATACACTAACTAGTGTCTAGTTTTGGCGGGTTAAGACTAGTTTCGTGGGATGGATGCAGTATAACTGATATATTGGACACTCGATTTGAACACATGAATGACCAATGTCCTTAGCTTACATAGTCGTATTTATACTGGGAGCATGAACGATGAACAATGCTGCTGTTTGAATATGGTTGCGTCTCCATTTCTAATATTGCAGAAAACCCGATGTCCATGTTCGTAATCCCGCCACGGTGGTGGATGATCAGCAGTACGGTTCCTCGCTCCAACTGCTGATGGCAAGCGATTGATGATCATCTCACAGTAAACAACATTGGGATTGCCAATGCGAAGTACCATGACATTCCCTATGCTGCTAATGGGCTTTGGGCCTACGGCAGATCCTCCCCGTTGCCACCTACGTCTTTGAGCAGGATCCCATATCTCTGTTCATTGCAGCACGTGCAGGGGACTTTCATTGGAGGCAGTTAATGCCCCGGCGACCACTGTTCCTCGGACTCAATTACCCGATCATTGCCAACCTGAAGAAGCGTGAATCCAAAGCTCCCGATGGCACATTGGTTCCATTCATGAGGAAAAACTGCGTCTACACAGCATACCGGAAGTATCTTCATAATCAATACCCTAAAATTTTGCGCTGCAACCTCCAGCCAGATGAAGGTGAGACTGTGGGAGTTATCAGCCTTCCCAGAGTTAGTTGGGGTAGTGTCCGACAAGCGGCTGTGTGGTTTAAGCCTGCTTTAAACATTGCCCGTCCGGTGTTACCTTTAAAAAAACACCGACACACTTTTTTATTATGCTTGAAGTGTTGAGAAGTAGTACACTGTTTTTAGTATGTACTAGTTTGAATCAGTTTATTTGAACATTGCCCTGCTTTTGTATTTCGTGTTGCCTTCATATTATAACCCATGCATGGCTGTTTTAGGATTGACTTTATTTCAGCACTATAATATAGCCACCTCTTGTTGATCATAGTCATGAGAGGACCATTCCTATTTTTTTCTGGCAGCGATTCTTGCTGCAGGCCACTAAACATGCATCAACTATGAGCAAAGAAGTTGATATGCGACCTAGGTGACTGTGCGGACCCCACATGTTAACCAAAGAAACAAACGTGTCAATACGGAACTAATGTACATACGACAACTCCTATATGATATGTGTACGATTGAGCATCTGGAGGTGTGCTGCCACCGGCTTCCTCACACGTTGGGTTTGATCTTGTGTTGCGTACACGGATCGGACTGAAATTGTCGTGTGCATAGCAAGGTTCATGTCAAGTCTAGGCAACAAATACTTTTGGGTTTCAACGGCCATCTACATGGTATTTGCTATAGGTGTAACATCCCAGAAATTCAAAATAATCAGGAAATGGGCTTTTCCCGCTCATGCAATTTTGGCCCTTTTCTAATGAACCATAGATCCTATGATGGCAAAACAAACACTCTGGAGATTTCCGCATAAAGTTGCTTTTTATTTATTTAGAATTATCCGTTTCAATTTTTGAAACCGCTCATGGCCAATAAGAAAATCCTTGATCGCTCCATACCCACACGGTGGATCACGGTATTTTTTAAAAATTCTCACAAAGTGGATTTGAAATTTAAAACATATCCTAATAATTCCATGATTTATTCTATTAACTTTCAAATCTTTGAGCGAAAGAGCTTGTATTAGTATGCGAACGTTTTGAAGACGGCAGAGGATCGGAAAAAATCAGTGAAAAAAACCAAAAAAAGAAACATTTATCGTTTTGAGAGGATGACATGCGGGACCCATGAGGCAGAGCAGTATTCTCAACGTTTCCAAGGCGACAGAGGATCAAAAGAGAAATAGCCATAAATTAGAGGTCAAAATAACTCCAAGAAAGGAAGGTTTATTGTTCATAGAGGCTGACATGTGGGACCTATGAGCCAACAACTTACTAAGGCTGAAGGTGATCAAAAGAAAAAGGAAGTAGCCAAAATTTAGGTAAAAATAACTCCAAGATAGGAAACTTTTATTGTTTCTGAGACGATGACATGCGGGACCCATGAGCCACAGCTTACTCAACGTCTCAAAGGCGGCATGAGATCGAAGCAAAAGGCAAGTGACAAAATATCAAAGAGCCAAAGATAATCCAAGAAAAGAAACTTTATTGTGCATAGAGGATGACATGCGGGTCCCATTTAGCAAAGAATGGTCTCAAATTCATATGTGCTTGAGATCAAAAGAAAAAGCTGATTGTACATAGAGGATGACATGCGGGTCCCACGAACAAGAGCTTACTCAACGTTTCCAAGGCGGTAGGGGATCAAAAAGAAAAAGGCAAGGACCAAAAATGAGGGTCAAAAATAATCCAAGAAAAGAAACTTTATTGTACATGGAGAATTGCATGCGGGTCCCATTTTCAAAGAAATAAACCCAACGTTTCAAATGCGGCTTGAGATCAAAAGAAAAAGAAAGTAGCCGAAATTAGGGAACCCCAAGAAAGGAAAGCTTTATTTGCTCATACAAAGGATATGTGGGACCTATGAGTGAGAGTCCTCAACTTTCAAAGGCCGCAGGGATCAAAAGAAATAGGAAATAGCCAAAAATCAGAGGGTGAAAAACCCAAGAAAATGAACTTTTGTAGTACATAGAGGATGACATGCGGGTCCCATGAGCCAACAGAGGTTCCTCAACGTTTTCAAACGTGGCATGAGATCGAAAGAAATAGGCAAGTGACCAAATATCAGGATCCAAAAATAATCCAAGAAAAGAAACTTTATTGTACATAGAGGATGACATGCGGGTCCCATTTAGCAGCAGCGGTCTTAACGTTTCAAATGCGTCTTGAGATCAAAAGAAAAAAGAAAGTTGATTGTACATAGAGGATGACATGCGGATCCCATGAGTCAGCAGCTTACCCAACGTTTTCAAGGCGGCAAGGGATCAAAAGGAAAAGGAAATAGCCAAAAATCGTAGGGTGAAAAAACAAAGAAAATAAACTTATAGCACATAGAGGATGACATGGGTCCCATGGAAGAAAGTTCCTCAACGTTTCAAACGTGGCATGAGATCGGGAAACAAAAAGGCAAGTGACCAAATATCGGGATCCAAAAAGTAATTCAAGAAAAGAAACTTGATTGTACATAGAGGATGACATGCGGGTCCATTGAGTCAGGCAGTTTACTCAACGTTTCCAAGGCGGCAGTGGGATCAAAAGAAAAAGGGAAATAGCCAAAAATCGAAGGTGAAAAAAATCCAAGAAAATAAACTTTTATAGCACATAGAGGGGATGGCATGCGATCCCATGAGCCACAGGTTCCTCAACGCGCCCAAACGTGGCATGAGATCGAAACAAAAAAGTGCAAGTGACCAAATATCGATGAGCCAAAAATAATTCAAGAAAAGAACTTGATTGTACATAGAGGATGACATATGGGTCCCATGAGCCAAAATTACTCAACGTTTCCAAGGTGGCAGGGATCAAAAGAAAAAGGAAATAGCCAAAAATCAGAGGGTGAAAAAAATCCAAGAAAATAAACTTTTTATAGCACATAGAGATAGCTGATGTCATGTGGTCCCATGAGCCGCCATTATGTTCCTCAACTTTTCAAACGTGGCATGAGATCGAAAGAAAAAGGTAAGTGACCAAATATCAAAAGAGCGCCAAAAATAATTCAAGAAAAGAAACTTGATTGTACATAGAGGATGACATGCGGGTCCCATTTAGCAGCAGCGGCATCACCGTTTGAGAGGCTGCATGGGATCGAAAGAGAAAGGCAATTGACCAAATATCAGGAGCCAAAAATAATTCAAGAAAAGAAACTTGATTGTACATAGAGGATGATATGCGGGTCCCATTTGGCAGCAGCGGTCTCAATGTTTCCAAGGCGGCACAGGACCAAAAGAAAAATGTAGTAGCCAAAATCAGGGGGTGAAAAAATTCCAAGAAGAAAGATTTTCAATTGGGCTGCATCCGGACATCTGGGGCCTTCGAACTATCGTGCTTGGCCTTTTGACTCGTACAATTTCAGCCCACTCCAAAACAGGAAAGTTCGGAATTTTCAAAAAACAGAAAGTCCTATGCTTCGCAAAAACAAAAAAACAAGGAGATTCAACATATAAGTTTGTTTGTGTAAAAATAAAGATTTAATTTATCCGCTTGAAATAGCTCGAGCGCAATACACCGTTTATTGTCTGGTAAAATAATCAAGATATCACATATTTTTGTTGTACGGGGAGGCCGACATCGGGGACCCATGAGCCACAGGGCTGCAATAACTGCTTTAAAGGCTAGTAGGATGGAAAGAAAAAAATAAAACCAAAAAAATTGGTATAAAAATCCAAGAAAAGAAACATTTGGTGTACAGAGAGGATGACATGCGGGACCTATGAGGCAAAGAAAGTATCCTCGGGGCTCGTTTATTGTTCATGGTGCAGAGGCCGATATGTGGACCCGTGAGCCAAGAGCCGTCCCCAACGTTTTAAAGGTCAGCAGAGATCGAAAGAAAAATAAGCCAAAATCATTTGGTAAACAAAATCCAAGCAAAGAAACATTTACCGTTCGAGAGGATGACATGCGGGACCCATGAGGCAAAGATCTCGGCGATTTCAAGGCGGCAGGGGATCAAAAGAAAAAAAAAGGAAATATCCAGTAAAGAAATTAGGTTCAAAATAAATCCAATCAAAGGAAACTTTTATTGTCCATAGAGGATGACATGTGG